>JAQGAT010001228.1:0-16410 GCA_034687845.1 Pantelozetes paolii
AGAGATGTTTTATGTGAGAGCACTCTCTTATATGATGTCCAATGATTGTCTATCTTCTAGTCGTACGTCAAGAAACTGAGTTGAGTTAAGCCACTCTCACCTTCCATTGGTGCTCACTTCCCAAATAGAGCAGTGCCTACACTACCAGTCCCTAACAGTTTCAGTGCCGCGAACTCATGCGCTCGGGAGTCGAGTCCATGATTCAGTGAAAGCAACTTATTTGCTGTTACTGTATGTCTATGTCTGTACTGTATTGCGTGGAACTCTCTTACCACTCACTCTCCACTTCCACTCACACTATGATATAGTCTATTAGTGCACTCACACTCACACTTCAGTACAGTTAAAGGAGAAAAGTTGGCCAAACAGTTGCCAACAGTTCTTACCAGTGCTCAGTCATAGGCAGTAAACTCTGTGCCATATATAACGATATAAACTTATAAATATATATATCGGTGTCTATTGTATTATAGGGTCAGTAATTGTGGTCAAACCCTATCCACTGGTTTCGACAATCAATACATTAAGTGCTAAACAACTGCACAACTGATCGAAGAATTAATAAATAATTGACTTTTTATTTGTGTAAATGTTTTAATGTTTTATTCAATGAGTGACTGATTTGTTGATAAAAGTTTTGTTGCATTTTTGTGCAGCACTTAATCATAATTAACTCATTAGTGAATGAAATGATAAGCAGTTGTGTGACATCCAAGTCCTCATCGCCGTCATCGCCAGTCTCTATGATGTCTCCATCAAGTCTTCACTCCTCACCACAAGCCTCGTCATCGTTCAGTCAGGACAGGTCTCCCGTTGCCAGTCCCTCAAGAACTCAGTTCCAATCGATTCCACTGCTGAAGCCGTCGGCCATCAAAGACCCTTCGGTGCACTTTCCGCCGGCGACCATACCATCGATGTGTTTCCCATTGCACGCAATCTATGCCCAAAACCCCTATTCAGGAATAGTTGGCAGCAATTTGTCCACATTTTTCAGTCCTCACGCCATCGCACGTCAAATGTCTTTTCTGGGGAACTCTTTCTCACAGAATATTTCCGGTAATTATTGTTTTCATTGAAATTTCATTTACTGTTAGTCTTGTTATCAAAATAAAGTCATTTTCGATGACTTTTCTCTCAACTCTTGGAAATCATAATTACTTTATAACCCTTTAAGGCAAACGAATTCCCGAAGATTTTTCACGCTTTCCACCGGTCTTTTCACCACTCAATACATCGCACAGATCTGCAAATGCCAGCGCTTACACCACTGCCAAACAGGGCTGTCTATTCCCATTCAATACAAGCCATGGTGCAGGTGCTCATCATCTACACAGCGCTCAGAACAGTGTATTCAATGCATTAAATAATGAATGTCTGACTTCTTCGCCACCGTTTAAACGCAAAATGTTGAACATCTCTGGAGACTCAGACCTGTCGTCGACACCAACAGATTCACAATCAGTGCAGTCAAACGGTCAGTCCTATCAATCAATTAGCACTCAATCATACTTTTCATTGAAATGAAATTTTGTTTAACAAAATACTTTTGACATTAAGTTTTGCTAAACATTTGTTTCAATCAATAAACTCATTGCGGGTTTTGATACCAGTTTTCAAAACAAATCATTTAAACATTTCTTTTGCCTTTGAATTCATTTTTTTTCTTCAATCAATCAAAAAACGGGTTTCACTCTTATCAACACATTTACAGACAATTAAAATGAAAAAAATAATCATTTCTTTCACTTTGTTGTGAAATATTGTCACAAATGTAGTAATTGTTTAAATAAATGCTTAAAATATTTATTCAAAGATAGGATTGAATGTAAAATCGATTTAAATATTTGAAGATAACATTAAATGACTCCAAAAAGTCGGTAATAATAGTAAATATCTGTTGACTCAGGGTTTAGCCAATGGAGACAATGAAAAGTCAATTAAGCTTTAAGTCTGCGAAACAAAAGGCCAAAAACAACCCAAAGCTATGAGAGGTGTAATTAAATTTGAATAGTAGTACCTGGGTTATTGGTTATTATACCCCTAACCACATCCTGAACCGTAAACCCTTTCTAAAATACCTATACAGACAGACATCTACTCTTAATTACCACAAAAATTTGATTGAAAGTCAATTAACTGATAAAAATGTAAACCTTTTTGAAAGTCTCAGACAATAAACACATAAACAAATGAATCGATGGATTAGTCTTCAAATCTTTTTCACAAATAATACTGTTTTGTGAATCATATTGTGATTTATATTAAAGTTTTTTAACCCTTAATTCAAAGTCAAATAATAATGTATTTCATTATTGATTGCTTAGCCATCGGATCAAACAACTGGTGTCGTTCTCCATCCCAGCCCTTGTCCTGTCCTCTCTGTTCCATATCATTAGAAGGAGTGGACATTCGTAACCATTTCTATGAAGAGGTCCACAAAGTGGAGACATTGAGAAAGTAAGTCATATTTGATATAACCTTATGTTCACAAACATTATTATTATATTAAACTCAACTCAAATTCAATTAAGTATTGAATTCACAGTCTCTACTACTACTGACTGTCTTTCCCTCCGTTCCCCTCACATCTCAATTCATTCACTTCACTCTCTGTTTTATATAAAAATTTATAAAAAATGAAAAAAGTCTGAGCGCCTCAAGAGATAGGAATATGGGATGAAATGTCAGATTATATAATGTGTTTAACATTTCAATTGTTTTGAACTATTTTTTGAAACCCAAACCCAGAGTAAAGCTATAAATGTTTTTTTCAGTACTCTCTTTCCATATCATTCCCAGTGCTCTCTCACTCAAACATCACATCTTTTTTAGTGATCAGTGATCAGGGGATGCTCTACAACAACCCTCAAACACAACAGTCTTTTTATTGCCAATTCTTTGCATACCAGAAGTGCGGCACTGGTATCAGATTCAATAGTAGCGCAACTAATATAACATTTTGTTCAAAGAAATGCTTTTTTGAATTGTATTACAAAATTAAAGACAAATTTTGATTCAGTTTTCAAAAAATGGTTTTCATTTTATACCAGAATTACATATATTTCAGATCAAGTGATTATAAAATTAAGTTTCATTTAAAAATCTGTTTTCAATTAACCATTGATTTTATTATTTTAACGATTATTTGATTCATAAAAGTTATTATTAGTTTTAGTCATCAAAAACATTATTACATTGAAAGTCAATTCAATTGAGACATAAAACCTCTGAAAATGTTTTTAATAAAACATACTTTATATTAGAGTTCAGTTAGTCTTCACTCAAAATATAGAGTAATTGTGAGCAAAAAATGTTTAAATTCAATGATGAGATCGTTTCGTACACTATATGTCAGTTTCATTAAACTAAACGCTCGGATGCCGTTGTCTTAGGGATTGGATACCACTTATAGCCAAATGAAACTATTTTTTATATCTTTCTTATACCCCTTAAACACTGCGGAAATACTTCAATAATAGAGTGTTTGAGAAATAGTATCAAAATTTTATAACTAATTTTCAGATATAATATTCAAAGCATTTATAGTTTATATAATTTTCTCTTTTCTTACAGATTAAGCGATTTTGCATACATTCCCAACGACTCTGAATGTAACGATCAGTTTGAGTCTCGGTGTTCATCGTTTCAGAAGAAACTGCCGTATTCTCGATGGGAGGTTAGTTTTATAACTATATCCCGACTCAACAAAAATTTATTTATACTAACATTAAAATAAATAAATGAATATAAAAGTGACTCAAAAAAGAAGTTTTCAATAGATTTTGGTTTTTAACTATTTTTTATTTCAATTCAAACTCGAGACTAAAGACTCGATACTTATCTGAAGCTCATCTCAAAAACATTATATATTTTTTCTCTTTTTTCCCATTTTATAGACATTTCAAAGGGTTAAACAGAACCGTCACTCAAGGCTAACAGGTATTACAATATATTCATAAGATTTATATTGAAATCACATTATATTCAATGCAATTAACAAAATGAATGAATACTGACTTAAATGCCGACAAAATCGGAGCAAAAGTTTTGAAAAACTTTTAGTTTTTATGCATTTTAAGGCAAAAATCAGTTACTCTTATGGTTTTTATTTCTTTTGAAACCCCTTTCTTTACCAAACATTTCTGATATATAGGCAAATGAATAATAAAACTTCAATTCAAACCTGTATTCAAAAAGCAATAAGTTTTTGATTATATGATTTTTGTTGGCTTTTAAGTCGGTATGAGATTTTGTTAATCATTTGTTTTGCTTTTGATTTTTACTTTTGTTTTACTTTTTATTGAAATAAATTTTATTTTGTTATTTCTATTACTTCTTTATAACTTGTAATTTAAAGGCAATAATAATTAAATTCAATGAATAATAATTTCAATTCAAGTGTTTCACCAAAAACTAACAACAATTTCAAAAACAGATTATCATTTCTGAACATTATTTTCATTATAAATTCAAATCACATAAAAACATATAATTTATTATTTATATAAATATTAAATACTATTCATATAAACCTCATTAACATTATTAACATTATTACTAAACAGACGACAAATATTTGCAAATATTTTTTAAATGTTTTTTATCTTTTACTCCAATGTTTGAGATTTTTGAGTTATATATCGTATTAAGTCTCAACACTGATCATAATCTAGGTATATTTTTGTTCATTGTAACCCTCATTATTTCAATAAATTAGTTGGAGAGAGAACATTACAAAACTTAATTCATTCAATTAAAGGACAAAATTTTAAAACTCTTTAATTATTTTACTTTTTGGTGAAAACACAGCAAAAAACCGTCAGTTTTTGTATACCTTTCCTGCAATTAGAGAACAAACAAAAAACTATTTTCTTATTAACTGTTTTTCATTACAAAAAATAATACTTCAGTTGAGAAATGATTTATTTTATTAAATATTTTATTAATTTTATCTCAAATTTATTCAAAAAACATATAGAAATTCATTCATTCATTCATTTCCTGACATATCTTTAAAACTGATTACTGTTTCAAACTGTGATATGTTTTCATATTTTAAAAATAATATTTGATTTTTGTTTTTGTTTTAAAACTCATTTCAATAATAATTGCATTTTTTGTTTGTTTTGTTAATATTTTTAAATTTTTATTTGTTTTCAATTTTAAAGCTATGATAAGACAGACGAGAAAGAAGTTTGAATCAGAAGAGCTGAGGAATGAAAGTGCAAACAATAACCCAATGATGAGAACCGATACCATTTGGAACCTGGGATCAGATATTAGCACCACTTCTCAGGTTTGTTCAGACAATCAATAATTTTTAGTGAAATTAGAAATATATTTACAAAAAAGTGGAGGAATTGAGTGAAAGGTAATAACAGTTGACTACAATTTCTCTATGAGTTTAGACATGAAATCAAATCCATTTGAAATTAAGTCAGAGTAAACCCTCCGAAAAATGATAGACAAACACAACTACCAGTGCCATAACTAACCCCATCAGTAGTGGAAAGTTAGGTTTTGGAGATGAAAGAGAGCTTCGGTTTAACTTTTTGAACCAAACTTTTATTCTTCGGATTTATCCTATGATCCGATTGACTGTCGCTTCTGGAGATCAGTTTTGGAAATAGAGTCGAGTGCTGTATATATTTATGTGCCGTCAGAGCACTCATACTATCCCTACTCTCTCCGCACAGTTATATTTGGATCGAATTATTGACATTTAATGTCAAAAAGAGAAAGAGTTTTTGATAGGAGTTTGTCATTACATTACAATTGTATAGCTTTTGATAGTATTTCAGCCGCTTTTTATCGCACAGGCATTTAGTGCTGAGCTTTAACTCATAAGTTATAATAATCTCATTAAAAATTATAAAAATACTACAAAAGTGACTGAAAGTGATGTGCACTCAAT
Organism: Pantelozetes paolii; assembly: GCA_034687845.1. Classification (NCBI taxonomy): domain Eukaryota; kingdom Metazoa; phylum Arthropoda; class Arachnida; order Sarcoptiformes; family Oribellidae; genus Pantelozetes; species Pantelozetes paolii. The sequence continues at coordinate 5,915 of JAQGAT010001228.1, forward strand.
GCAAATGAGTGCCCAAACGATTGCTTTGAGAAAAGTGTTCAACAATTCACTAATATATCGACATTTCGTTGCTTTTGTTATTCATTTATAGCACTCATTAAACAATGATAACGAAAAGAGTTGTAAGAGTTGTGACAATATTTATAACAAAAGCCGATTGCACTACAAATCTATCGATTCATTCAAAAAGCCTTTATGTTGGGGTAGGTTTGGTAGCTCTGGTAGGTTTGGGTTGGAGTCAAAGAAAATTCAATATTAGATAATAATTCTTCGCTATTATGACATCGATAAGTGCTTTTGCAGTAGATATCCAATAAACTAAACCGTTTCTGCTGTCTCTTTGTGTCACTCATTGTGTTTGTATAGCATTAAAATTGATTCAAACATTGCAATCAACTCTTTCACTAACAAACTCTTCATTAATCACTTTAATATTGAAATCTTTTTTATATTTTCAGTAATAAATAAAAATGTTTTACAAATACAGTAATAGTATTGCATATAAAAAGAGGTCATTTAGAAAATGATTTACAGATTATTACTGAGTCTTAACGTTTGAAATGATAGCAAAAATAATTACAATTACTTAATGTTTTGCACAAATGAATGACTTTTTGCTCAATAATTAATGCTTTTGTATTCATATCTGTTGTGTGTTTGCCTCTGCAGAGGAATGAAGACATTGAAGATGAAAATGACTCCTCATCTGAGAAGAATGTCGATGTCGTGTCTGATGTGGCGGATAATGACAAAGAGGTCGAGTGCGACAAATCTAACGACGCGTCCAATACATCGACACAACAAAAGAGGGATTCATCTGAAAGTTAGCATTAATTTTGATTGTTATTCATATCAAACACACTTTTATTTTATGTAAAGTTTTGTTATTTCTGTAATTTTTTAATTGTTTTTGACATTAAATTTCTGAACAAATATTGCATTCATTTTTCAATATTATCTTAATTTAAGTGAAAATTAGTTAATTATAGACAAAAATGTAGTTTTGATTAAACGAAATGTTTTTACTTAAATGAGTCAAACATTTAAAGGCCGTAAAAGTGGAGGAAAACTTTGAAGTCTTATCTATAGATAAGTTACTATACATTAGGTATGAAAGTACTATAAAGTGCTCTTTAATTGCCTTAGAAGTCAAAGCAGTCATACCATCGATGAAATTAATTTTGATGCCAATTATGATAAACAATGTCTTTTTGATAATTATTTGAGACTTAAATAATGATCTAATTATTAGTTATAATAATAATCTGTTTATGAGTTCCACTCCTTTTTCACCACTTTATCGGTTGAGTGAATAAAATTCAATCAAAAAAGGATTAATTCTTATATTATTTGAATCCAAATCATAGTTTGTATTCAAGTTATACACAAATTAGAGTTGATTTAAATGTGAAGTCTTTCGGCGATCTATAGACAGACTTAACATTTGTTGGCAATTGAGTGCAGAGTCTGTTTAGTGATTGTAGTGTTGTGTTCAGAGAGAAGGTATAATTCATAAACTTATTTATAATAAGTTATCGATTGCCTGATCACTGATAGAGTGAAGTGTCTGATAATGCTTTACATCTGTTATACAGAAGAGGAAAAGATTAGGTTTTTGTAATAAATCGTTTCAATGATTCATAAAATGTTGTGAATTAAAAGTTGTTAATCCTTTATATAGTTATTGACAGTTCAGTGCAGTCACTGTTAGTTTAGTTGTTGTCAGAGAAGTCGTTCAGATTAACAAAAGCACATAATATTTGTCTCAAAACTTATCTCTAGTTTTAATGAAAAACTTGACTTTATTTTCAACACTTATGCAACACTCTGTTGGACAACACAAACAGTTTTTGACATTCAGTTAACTCTATAGACTATAGACTATAAGATATTATCTTTTCTTTTATGATAACTATAGCCAAAGCTGGCAATGAGGTGACAGATGGCGAAGATATAAAGCCACTCGAAAACGGATTAGCGTCTGAACCGTCAGATATTCTGAATAACAGGTAATGTATTGTTTTCCTATGTCTTTGCGACACATGTATTACAATAACATTGTTATTCTTAAAACACTTAAAATACACTTCAAAAATGTTTTCATACATAAGCAGTGAAACAATATTTCCAAACATAATATCCTTGCCTTACATTCAACACTCTATTGACTATACGGGGCCTAACATTGAATATATGATTGAATCCGATATTCATGGCTTCAGTTGTTATTTCAAACATCAAATCACTCTTTTTTTAAACAGAATATTCTTTATATCCATTATATTGTGTTTGACCCCCCTTTCCCGCACTCTTGTTATACACTGGAAGTAAATACTATATTTTATTTATACCAATATTAGTCTCCTGTGATATAAAGTCAAAAAATGATGTCAAGAGTAGTGTTTTATTCCGGAAGTGTTATAATCTATTAACTGTTGTATACATTATATGAATGCCTATTCCTGTGTCGTATAAAAAGAGAAATCAGTCAAAAAATGAATGAGAAAGTGATGATGAAGTTTGTCAGTCAGTGCTCGTCTTATAGTTCAGTATCCAACTGTGCCTATGCAGTGCCAATGCAGTGAAAAGTAAATGAAATACTAATCAACTTATAGCTAACAGTCGGAGCCGAGAGAGTGTCGACACAAACAGTATTTCACATATAAATGAGTGAATGCTTTAAAATTTTAGGCAAAATCTCTTTCAGCCTATCATTCATACATAAAAATACAATACATTTCTCACTCTATAATTGAATTAATAATGTATTTCACAATTGAATTCACTTTTTTGTTGTATATTTAATAATCGTTAAGTGATAACACATTTCTGATGTCAAACACAATTAGATTTGAAAACTCTGTGTATTATTATTGCAGTGAAAAACAGTCAAACATTACTGAAGTCTAGGAAAACGATTGAAATATAACTAAAAACTCTTTACATAACTGTTTCAGTGTTTCTATAACTGAATTCATTGTAAATTAAGTTTAAATATAAAAACATTTATTTTTAGTGATAGTATTGAAAACATTGAGAACATTCACGAAACCATTTATTTATTGCGAAAACGGATCCGAGAGTTGGAGAACAAAGAGAATGACAGCAGAAGTGATGCAAACAATGACTCGTTTCCCAGATCTCTACCGTCGATGGCCTAACCCTAACACCTGCTCCTACTCTATGCTGTGTGCGAGTGCCAGAAGACGAGCACAACGTTTGCTTATATTTGTTGATATCTCTGTGCACTGAAAACATAACAACCGATTGATTGCTTTTAAACTTCTTGATGACTAAAACATCTGTAACTCATTTTTGAACCATTTTTTTTGCCACACATTTCAAGTCAGCAATACTTGCGATGAATTGACACCAAATGTCTTTGAATACTATATTTCAAACACTAATTGCTTATTTGGATAACTATTTGCAGATAATCTCTCCTTTTCTCTGCAGTTATATTCAATTAAAAACAATTAATTTTGTTTTCAGTAATAGTTTTTTTGTTAACACTATATATAAGACTTAGAAATTTAAATATAAATATAATTTTAACAAAACTTTTCCTCTTTTTGTCGATTTTTGTATTTATAGTTAATTTTGAGAAAAATACTGTAATATTATTGAAGAAATGAAATGAATGTTAAATCTGTGCAAAAAGTTGTAAATTATAAGTAAAGTTATTATGAATTCATAAAACGTTAAGCCTGAGTGATCATTACTGATTTCTGCCTGCGCAATACACAAGCATACCAGTGCTGTGCACAGCGAATGCTTAAGCACACAGTTTAATGTCTAACTCAGGCACTAATACTGAATAAATGTTTAAAAATCACTTTTTCTGATATTAAGTTAACGAACAATACATTACATGAATTGAGACTAAAAGTGAGAAAAATTGAAAACATTTTATGAAATGCTTTGAAGACATGAATGAAACACATCTGTGAAGTGAATCAAGTTTTTCACAGTTTTTAGACTTAGAGTTATTGTTATAGTTTAGGAGATTATCCAAACGGATCAGTGATTACCTATTGTTGGGAACAGTCTTTTAGTCAAACTTAATAAAGAGCACAAAACTCTTCGTTTCATCTGTTCCTCTGTTTGGGAGTGTATTGTCGATAGTGTGGTCACAAATACATCGGCGAAGAAGTAGTTAATAGTTGTGAATGACTTACAATAGCGAAAGCATAATATAATAGAGTGTCGCGACTTTGTAAGGGGTCTTCGCACCAGTGATTTGGGTCACAAAAAAATGACTGAAAATGACTGCAAATGACTGAAAATGATTGTCCAATGAATTAAGTTATGCCAAAAAAGGTGTGAAGTGTTTAGAGTTTAGCAATGAATGAGTGAAAGCCGTATCAAAAACTAACTCTCAGTTCATATTTCTGGTGAACTGAACCGCTTTCCTATGACTTTGTCAACACTATTATAATCAATAAACTAGTGGTCGGTATTCACACTGTTGTATGGGATCGGGAAGTATGTTAGCCGTAATGTTAGACTCATTTTCACCTTTTATTTCTTGTCAATAGCTCTGAAAAGCAGTGAATGAAAGCTGACTTTAATTCAGTCGACAGTTATATTCAGTGGTGTTTTCCCAAAAACATTTGCCAACAGTTTTGCCACTGATTTCATACAATAATACATATATTCAATGAATCACTGATTTATTCTTAAGCTCTTTCACTCAAATACTCAATAATTGTTTACCCCTTTCCCTATCCAATGCTGGTTATGGTCTCCAATGCTGGTTATGGTCTCCAATGTATACATTACTCCCAATTGAATCAAAAATATCTGTAATTCTAATGCGTTTTGAGGTCAACAGAGAAAATGATTAAATAAGTCGATTCCTCTGCTCTTCTCTTGTGCTGTCCGTCCGCTGAGAATCAAATGAATCCGCCTTTTAGTCGGAATCAAAATGAGGAGAAAATAGCAGTCCTTTTCACCCGTCTTAACACTGGATGCCAGTGACCAATGATCCGAATCCACTCTCCATTACTCTAATGGCTCTTAATGTCAGACTAATGTCACCGCAAACTAACTGACAAATAGTCCGACAAAGAAGTGAAACACAAGTTTGAGTCAAATATCTTATAAAAACAGAGTTTGAGTTCAAATTGAATCCAATTTTCAGTTTTTATTAGTTTTCGGAATCAGTTTTGAAGTACTTTTTAAAAATGTAGAGATATTTAAATCAATTGACCTTTTCTTCAACTTTTGTTGCTTTTGATTAATGAAAATGATTTTAAGATCAATAAAATTATTCAAATTTAAGGGCACTCTATATGGCATCCAATGTATAGGAAATACATGAAAAATATTGAGTAAAATACTGTTAGAGTTATAAAAACTTTTGATAATTAGCCAAAAGTTTTTTTTATAGTTTTATTGCGGTTTAAAATATATTATTATTTTTATTATTGTTTTATTTATTGAATAATTTTTGTTATAAAAAGATTTGGATTTTTATCAATAAATAAGTCATTATTTAATAAAAATAATGATTTGAATATTGAAATAGTTCATGAATTTTCAAATCAAAAGATCCCAGAATCTAGTGAATAGTTTTTTATTATGGATTTAATGATTAAATATCAGAAATAATGTTAATTAAAGAAAATCTCAATGTTTTGCATTGATTTATACGTTTTCATGTAATTCCCAAACATTTTAATGATTTTCTCTTCTTTTCTCTCAACACATATAAAAGTTGTCCACAAAATCAAAACTAAAACTAAACTCAAAACTAATCTATTTATTGCTTAACTATTTTTAATGCCTTTTTCCAGTCATTTCTTGAAGTCTTAAAAAACTTTCAGTTGATTTGTTGTACAATTATTTGAGTAACAGTTAGTTCAAAGGCTATCTACATGTCCAACACAAATGCCTTTTGTCAGAGTTGGCACATCTATGACATGAGGGGTAGAGACAGGACAGGCACTCCTCTAGCAAAACAGTGGGGACACAAACGACTGAACACCGACTGTCCCTTTGCTGTGACTTTTACTCCTCTGTCCGATTGTGTGGTATAACAACAGTTCAGTCGTTTTTTTACACAAAAAGTAATAATACTTTGAAATACTTTGAATATTTCAGATCCAAACATAATTAATGGACTAATAGGTAAGGAGTGGCCAGGGAGCTTATCAAACATCGCTTTCTTATTCATAATGATATAATGATAATCAATGTTTGAATCAATAAGTTATTTGAAATAAAAATTATTGAAAAGTTATAAAAATTGAAATCAATTTTGAAATATTTATTTCAATTATAAAAATCACGTTTCACTCATAAAAACTGTTTTCATCTTTGATTAGTCGATCAGAAAAAATGTTTGGACGGTTGGGTTGCACTCATGTGTCGCTCAACTAATTAGTATTTAGAGCCACAAGCGATCCATTGGCCCGACTCTGGCCTTAATTATCTACTATTACCTTATAATGTATGCACTTTTTACTTGAGATCGATATATAGCTACTCCTTAAACGATGGCACCCACCATAAAATGCATGCACTCTGTAATGGATAAAAAAGGTGTATTTGAGGGAATTGGCAGCAAAACCTCTGGTGCCAGACATCATAAAGTGTTTAAAAGAATAACTTTATTTCTGGTGTCAATCCTTTTGGTCCAAAAGCCTGGGGTCTAAAGAAAAAGTCTAAAAACTCTTCACTTGTCGAGTGCTCAGCGATACGATCCCAATATCCCTTGATTTTTGCATACCTTTCCCTACAGTTCTTGGAAATCCATAAAATATCAAAGTTTTTCGGCTGAAAATCAATTGAAAGTCAACTTCTTGTGACCGAAAACGACTGAAATCGTTGAGAATTATGGTTTCGACGGGAAATGTGTGTCCGAAGTGGTCGGAAGTGAAAGGAAATAATATGAGACTATTTTGCACTCAATGTTAGCTCTGATGATAACTCATTTCATAACTCACATAACAGTGCGACTCAAGTGAGCCGTTTTGAGTGCTTTCCACACACAGTAAACAAAACTTCACTTCAAATCTAACCCTAATTTCAATGAAATATTAAAATTGTTTTTTTGAATAAATATTTTTTTTATTTGAAATTCTTATCAAAAGTTTTGTATTCATTGTATGTTTGGATAGTTTTGATGATTAATCGATGGAAACAATCGATTGAAATGAAAATTACAAATAAATTGTAATCAAAATATCTGTCCCTCTCTTGCATTAGAGTTGTTATAACAGCACTGGAAGACAGTTCCGTCAATACAGACAATTGAGATGAAAGCAAATACAAACTCGAGTCCACAAATGCACACATAGTGTGGATATGTTATGCCAGTGCTGTTGGCAATGATAACCTGATGCCAAAGCACTTATTGAAAAAAGTTTCATTTGAACGACCGGCCACTTGAATGACATATCACTTCTGCTCCAAATTTGTAACTTTCACTCAAACAACGAGTACTTCTTCTTCACTAACGCCTAAAATAACACAAAAACTCATTGCATCTCAAGTTGTGAACAGTTGTGAACTCATAGAGTATTAGACTTAGTATTAGTTTCAGTTCAAGTGAAACATATTTTTCTTTCTAGAGTATAGTTACACAACAGTCCAGGGTATATACCAGGGTATAAACTAATCTCAAAGATTATGTTTGAAAAACTCATCACTTCTTCTATTTTTAATCTATTTATAGCACCCTCTCATTGGACAGACCTTTGGTGTCATTTATTAAATCATTTTTCATTCATATCTCTCTTTTGGTGTTAAAAAGTGCAGAAAATTGTCACTCAATGTAATGATTGTTCAAAAGAGTCATAGATTTACCCAAAAATTTTGAGACAAATGTTTATTAAGTCTATGAAAGCAGTAAAACGTGTTATTATTATAACCAATGATTCAAATGTTCAGAATTGGTGTTCATTTGGTTGTATTGAAAAGAACTTTAATTATCTCATAAAACGTGTCTTTACTAAACTCGTTGCTCTCGTCAGTGCACTGACAGTCATCCCAGGGCTCAGTTATCTGTCCTTCTCTTCAAGTTTCTAAAATAGTGAGCATTAATAATCGGTGCAATAGCTTTAGGAGCTCTACTGGTAAGCCAGTGCTTGCCCTCTAAGCTAGCCTTCAATGTATGGCTCAAAAGTGTCTGTTTTCAGTTGAAGAGCACAGGCAGTACAACTGCAGCACAACTCGTGGGAATATCATCTACAGAGCGGTATATCTTTGTTGGGACTCTTCGTAAAGTGAAGACCCCTTCAGGCCTTTTATTGCCCCTAAATATTCTTGTGTTGTCTTGTGTTTGCAATTTCTATAAGAATTTTAGCGGAATTCTTGTCTGAAATGATTTTATATGGGGTTATAATTCAAACTTATGTTTCAATGATATACTATGGCATCACAACCACCAAACCATTTCAATAGCACCAGTGCCTGATTTTACTGCACATTTGAAGATATTTTTCGTTAATTACAAAATCAAAGATAGTATACAATGTATACAATGTTTGGTATCTTTTCCTCATTTGATGATTCAATAGCACCCCTAATAAAATCATTTTCAAACTCAACTTTCAGTCATTTGTATGACATCTCAATACTGTGTGTGTGTTTGGGATCATAAACGTCCTAAAGGGTAGTGAAACTCAGGGGTAGACAAACATTTCATATATTCTTCCAGTTTTTTCTCTTCACAACTACTGAAGAGCTGATAAACAGGAGAACAGTTGAACAGATAGTTAGGGTTTGTGCTAAAAATGAGAAGCTGTAGTGCAATGCAAATGCAAATGAGTTATTGACTTGTTTTTGCATAAAATAGCATTTAGTCATTGATATAATTCCTAAAGTGAACTATAATCAGACCTCAAAAAGCATTACCCGATTCTGCCTGCGCTAAGAAACAGCTGCAAACACATTGAAACACATTTTGGTTTCAATTTAGCGCAAAGTTAGTCAGGATTTGCAGCACTAATACAATAACAATAACCAAATATACTTTGCATTACCGGCCAAATCAAACCATTCATTGCTTTCCAACTAATTCGCCGATCGTTTAAGACCTGAAACTCCTTTCCCATTGAAAAGGCATTTAATGACAGCAAAAAAGATTTTCAGTTCAGTTCTTGAAAACACAAATCACTTTTACTTATGTCTGCCTTACCTTCAGATATAGATATGAAGTCATAATAACTGTTGAAATAAAATACTTATGCATTGAAATTGATTTATTACTTAAGATGTTGTTAATCGTGACAAACATTTTGTTAATTATTTTATTGAGAGTTTTGTGAAAATATTGCAATCATTTGGGAAATTGAGTGAAGAATTGATTTTCTAATGAAAACAATAAAACTTAATATAAATTATTAGTAAATATAATAAATGACTATTAATTAACACTTTTGGTTATGGTTTGGGATTTGGATCTCATTTGACTGTTGTTGTGATAAATATTGTATTTATTTGTCTCCTAATTGACTGTGAGATTGACATTGAATTTTCAAATGTTTGAAATATTATTCAAATATTTATCAAATAATTTGTTATTTATTAAATAAATCATTGAATACTTGTTTCAATAATAACTGGTATTTTTGAAGGCATTCATTCCTGGGTTACTGACAATAATGCCCGAGTAATAAAGTGACACTGAATTTGTCAATGAATTAAAACATTTTCAAAGTATTGAAAAACAATTTTTTACTTTTTGTCAAAATTGTTGTTTAATAACAATATGTTTTAAAATTGTTTGAAATTTTAGTTTACTTTTAATTCAAATCAGATTTAAAACTATTTTGAGATATCGTTAATCCTATCCATGTTTTAAGGGGTTTGTCCTCTGCAGCTGTGGACACAAACCCAACAGTGTTTTAAACTTTCCGACGAAAATCGCGGAAATAAAAGTCGGGACGAGTTGTGGGTAAGGGTTTGGCACTACATCTGCAGCAAACTGTTTGTCGACATATTATTTAACTCTATTTCAAACCTTTTATAATATAAAAAGTGTTTGACTTTCGACACAATAATAAACAGATTATAAATTATTTTTCATTTAAATCTGAAAATGTGTTGAAATAGAGAAGTGAATGAAAAACATCCAAAGCTTTAGCTTTTAATCGATTCAACATTTTTTTGCTGAAAACAAAGTTTTTGACTTTAATTTTCTCCTCACTATCCCTATAGTGAGTGCAGCCATACATGAATAGAGAGAGTGAGTGAGTGATTGAAAACTAACTGTAAAAAAGTAGAGCAAAAAAAGTTGTGTTTCCTCTCATATACTGAACACTCGTCTCAAAGATTTTTTTTATTTTGTTAATAAAAGTTGTGAATTGGACTGAAAAGCAGTGGAATTGCAATCTCTTGTTCCGATCAAAGGGAGAGACAACTTATACGGCACTACCAGTACTGCTATTTACAGATGAACATTACCGGCGCTCAAATGCTTGAATAAAATTAATGAATCGTATGTTTTAGATAGAATGGGAGAGAGAGAGAGAGAGAGAGAGAGAGAG
>JAQGAT010001229.1:0-16409 GCA_034687845.1 Pantelozetes paolii
GTGGGTCAAAATAATTATTGAAAATCATTTTCAATGATTTCAATGGGAACGATGTCAACCAGTAGGGTAACCAATGCTTCCGGACACTCTTGGGATGACTTGTGATCGATTATCGATTAGTGAAATTTCACTTTTATTTATCATCGATATCGCCATTTTGGGGGTTCGATGGACAACTTTAATTAGTGTTTTAATACACTATTATTGATTCTCTATCAATTTATGTATTGATAAAAAATTCAATCTGGGCCGCCATATTGGATGTCTTGATATTCTTTAATATTCTTTAAAAATATTCTTTAAAAATATTCTTTAAAAATATTCTTTAAAAATATTCTTTAATTTGATTTCAATTTATTTTTGATTAGCATTAGTTGGGCATCTAATGAACATCAGTTGGGTATCGGGTGGGCATCAGTTGGGCATAGGATGGCATCAGTTGGGCATAGGTTTAGCATAGGATGGCTTCGGATGGACACCAGTTTAGCATAGGATGGGTATAGGATGGCATCGGAGAGCATCAGTTGGGCATAGGCTTGGTATAGGATGGGCATCGGAGAGCATCAGTTAGGCTTCAGTCAGTCTCGTCTATTCTCTTCCCACAGAGCTCCTAAGAGTTGACACCAAAAAGGTTCAGAGCTCCTAAGAGTTGTGGTCAGCGGATTAGATCGGACTGCGCCATGAAATGAGCAAAACAGCGATTTTTATAAACATCTATTTTTCTCTTATTGGCCTATTTTTTGCGCAACTGTGGATTAAACTATTAATGTGTATCGGGTTGTGTGGTATATGGATCGCACGTACTATGGATGTGTTATACCTTTAACTGTGCATTGGGTAGTGCGGCATATGTATTACACGTGCAGTAGATATGTGTCACCTGCAGGTGTGTATTAATGATGTGTTAATGATATGTTTGTTTCAAGCGCAATATAGGTACTACTAATTTTCTTTTTAATAAAAATTTATTTGAATTTTCAGTCAATTGTTGTTTTTTATGGTTTATAACAAAGAAATTTTATTTTCAACACATTTGTTGACAATTTTATTGAATCTATTAATTCATATAAATATTAAATTTGAAAATAAAAAATATATGAATTGAATACATTTGAAACCCTGATCACTGATTGGGACTAATATGACTCAGAAGTTCTGATTTAAGAGCAAATTCCAAATCTTTAAATTTAATCTTCACTTAAATATTCTGGTGCTTTATTGAATTCGATTTTTAATTATTTGATCTTGATATACTGTATTTAGATTTAGGTTTTTGAACTTTGCTAAAAATTGATCTGATATTAAAAAAAAGATTTTTATTTGACCTCTAATGACATTCATATAAAACTTTATAACAAAACCATTGATTTGTTCACAAAAACATTTATAAATATATTAATTTCATAATTAATTGTTTTCAGTTCTCATCACTTAATTATCTGTTAATTATTTGTTAATTATTTGTTAAATAATTGTTTAAATTCAGAAATTTATATAAATTATTGAGTGTTTTGTAACAAAATAATTGAAATGATAGCAAATATTAGAGAATATTCTTTCAATTATTAATTAAAAGTAAAACAAATGTCAATCAAATAGTTATTTAATGGTTTTGAGACAAAAACTTATATTAATATTTTATTTTATCATTAATTTTAATAAATATTTTCAAAACTAACGGTGCAATACTATCGGTGCAAATGCGCAAACCATCTCTGAATTATTGATTTTATGCCCAAACTCTAAACTCTTAGCGCTTATCCACGAGTGAAGCGATCTTTTGATAAATGAGACAAAATATGGCGAAACTATTCTTCACTTAAGAGTTGAGGTGTTTGGAGATAAAAATGGATCAGAGTTTCAATCAATCATTTCTTGTAAACGACTTAATGACCAACAGATCCAACAGAACCGATGAATTCAAAGATTGTGTTGAAGTTCCCGGAAATCACTTACTCTTTCAAATAGCAAACATTTGTTTTGTGTTTTCATATGCGATACCGAAAGGAAAATATTGTATTTTATTTATGCACTCAGTGCTGGCATTGGGCTGTTTGATGGTCACAACCTGGGCCTGGAATTTCATCTGCGGTTCGGGTCTGTTTGTATGGTATTTCACATTCACCTTGATCAATTTGGTTCAAACATTTTACGTTCTCTACTGTTTACGTCAAATTAAATTTCCTAAAGAACTCGAAGACATTTACGAGACTTTGTTTCAGCCGATAATGATATCAAGAAAACTGTTTAAGAAGTTGTCATCCGTTGGACAAGTAATGATACTTCACGCGGGAGAGGCATATGCTATGGAAAACCTAACCCGAACTGATCGGTTGGGTTTATTGATAAGCGGAAAGTTAGCAAAAATACCTTTAAATTGAATATTCTTTAAGAAATTAATTGAATTTGTGTTTGACTTTAGAGTTAACGTGATTTCAGGCAATCATTTCCTTCACTGCATTGAAGCAAAACAATTCTTAGATTCCCCTGAATTTGAAAGCAGTAAATGTGGTTCTGAAGAGACATTCAAAGTATCACTGATTGCCGCCACTTCTTGTCGGTATATCTTCTGGCAAAGACAAGCCCTGGAGTTCTTCCTCATTAAAGAGCAGTTTATGGCAAATGTTTTGAGTCTCATATTAGCGCGAGATATCACTAACAAACTCTACGCTATGAATGAAAAGGTCATTTCATTTCATAATTATTTCTAATCAGTAACTTTATTCTCACAACAGATCGTCGCCGATAAGGGCTCTCAACTCGACATACGTTTGCCAATCATTATAACCTCTTTATGTAATACTGGTTCCAGTATTGGCTCTCAGGAACAACGATGTGAATCCCCGGTCAGTTCAAGAACACCCTTTAGGGATAGAATTGCTTCTCCTATTATGATGTTCAAAGGTTCCAGAAGTAAGAGCTTACAGACGAACAGCTTAGGAATGGCTGTGAGTTCTCCGCGAATGATGACCAGAGCTCTGAAACTGTCGCCAAAAACAGATGATCCGAACCGTACTATCAGAGAAGAGCTCAATAATGATTTGAGAGATGTAGACATAACACTCACACATGGAGTCAAATATAAGATTCATAAATGAAATTGAGATTTATTTTCTAAACATTTACTCAAAATTCAAACATAAATATCATAAAAATGTTTTAATATTTCAATAATGGGTTATATTTTTCAATATTTTTCAATCGTTTCTAAGAATTTATTTGTAAATAATTTATTCGTATTTGTGTTCTCTGTCTCTCAGAGTAGACCATAAGACCGAAACCTATTTTTCTCAATACAAAAGTGTCAAACTAATTTACTAAACATAGCCAAGATGAATATGCCTAGTACAGTTTATGCCATACAAATTTGTACAATTATGATTAAAGTATAAGCAAGTATTAATGCAAAATATCCAGAGAATAAGCAAGACTGCACACTTTTGTTTAGCAAAAACTGTACTATTTATTCAAGATCACTCTATGAAATCTTTTAAATAATATCTGTGTAATAATCCCGACATAATTCCAAGATTGAGGTTCGGGTGAATAGGTTTCGGTTGTATGTCTACGTACGGGAATCCGTATGTATTATATTAGTCCTCTATGTCTACTATGATTGACATTATTATAAACTTTATATTATAAAAGCAAACAAATTGTGTAAAACTGTTATAAAATTTATATTATATTGTATTGAAATAAAATTAAATATTTATTTGTTTAATAAAATGTAATTAAAATTTTATTTATAAGTAAAACTACGATTTAAATGGGTTTGGAGTTCAGCCAAAACATACAAAACGTATGATGAGATCAAATTATATTAATAAATGAATGACTGACTGATTGTATGTATTATTGAAACATCGGCTCATATTTGCAGGATTTTTGTCACTATTTTCAATATTAATAAAAACACTTTTTTTAATATTTTATTTTTATTTTAAATATTTATTTTGAAAACACATTTTAAGTGACTTTCAAATGATCTGACATTTAATTTTGATAAATCATATTATATTACGAATTATCATATGATTTGTATTTTTATTCATTCATTCAAATTGAAACCAATAAAACATTTTATTTAAAGTTGAAAATGAATGCACTGTAAGACACTTTAAAAGTTACCATGTTACACGAATATGCTATGCCGTGGAGCTTCATATAAAGAGTATACATCTGTAGTTTTATTTGAACATGAGTTCTGAATAAATCTAATTTTCCCTGATATTTAATATTTGATAAAATCAAATAAATATTTGCAAAATATTTATTAAACTTATTTTTGTGTCAAAACTATTAGTGATTTCCAAATATAATACAGAAATTCCTGGTTTTATAAAATACTGTTATATTGAATAACAACCCATTCCTCGTCTGTAGCTTTCGTGACACTAAAAGTCATTAATGATTTTGTTTTGAATATTTGATCCAAATTTTTAAAAAGTTTTGATACAATAAATGCTTTGATTTATGAAATAATTGAGATTTAATTGTTTATAAATAATATATTACTTTGTTTTGCATTAAAATAAAAGAGTTTTTATAAAAAGTCAAGAATTGAACTCAACTTTTGAAATATTCTGCAGTTATTTGCAAACAATGATTAGTTTTTATATAAATGTAAATAAAATCAAAATAATTTATGCTTAAAAATAATTTTATATCAATTATGAGACAAATTCATAATATTGTATATTAGATATGGTTTTCAATCGGTTTATAAATGTTTGAAAATTTTGATAAATTATTTTTACATTGAATGAAAAATATTTAAATTGCAATCAAATTATATAAAAAATTGTATTTTTTTCTCAAAAGTGAAGGTATTTTTAATAATAGTTAATAATCTGTTGGTTTAATATTGAAAGCAATTTGAACTGACTTTAAGTGCAGATAATATGGATTTTTATTAAAATAGATTTTGAACTAAATCTTTGCATTAATTTAAGCGTTTGATTGACAGAAGGAAAATATAAACAAAAACATTGAGAATTAGGTCAGGGATGTCATGGATTGGGTGATTGAGTGAAGTATTGAAATGAAGATCACTTCCGCATCTCATCATTGGTTAACTAACTTTCAATTGTTCTCCAAAAAGTGGAACTCTTTTGGCAGCAAAACAAATATTATTTTAGCTCTAGAATCAAGTGTTGGCTTTGAATACAAGTGCTCTATAGGTCAGAGCAGTACAAGAATAGGAGTATTAGACTAAATAATAGTCTAAAAACTCGGGTTAAGCAGAACGCGGGCGAAGGACATGAGTAAAGAGTGAATAGATATTCAATATTACTGTTATATCAGATCTCTTACAATGATATTGAAGAATATGTTTACCACAACATTGGGTGCATTTGGCTCTGGAGTTGTTAATGGATGGCATAGTCTATACTCAATCACCTCATCCTTGGACTACAACATAACTTAATTATATTTTATGATAACTTGAGAGAAATGTCTATATTTTGTGCCCTTTTTATCATTATTTCCTATTTTTATAACTCATGTATTGTTGTAACAAATAGTTTCATTCAAGTCGTCGATCAAAACGTGTCCAACAGTTCAATACTCGGCAACTCTTCTGATCTAATCCTAGATGTAGGAGAAGATGTGCTCCTAGAGTGTGACGACAGCACAGATACCATTAGTTATGAGTGGTATCGAAAAGAAGAAAATTGGTTTAACCGAGAACTGTCTGAACAAAGAATATTCAATAATAAGAAGTATTTATTGATTAATGAGAACAAAGTTTCGACGGTTTTATACAAATGTATTACAAATGAGTTTTCGGGAAAACATTTAATCAAATCATTCAAACTATACATCGATAGAGTGCCCAAAAAACAAAGAGGTTTGCACTGAGTTTGCATTTGTTTTTAAATTTCAATGATTTATATAATTTTTTTTGTTAATCACTTGAGATATACGGAAGCGATGTTTACCCCCGAAGTGTAAACCCTATGCGAGTGTAAGGGAAGCGAAGTGCGATAGAGTGGTGCTTAACATCACTTATCCGTATTCACAACACGGGTATAACAGAAGTACTAATGTTTGGGGAAATGTCTTATGCAATGACGAAATCGGAGGCTTTCAGGTATGGGTTGTTGGCTATGGAATACTTAAAAGATTTTTACCGCGTATGTCATCTACACTACCATTCCTTTAAGGGATTATATTTATATGAATTAATATTTGAATAATAGATGACATTATATCCATTGAAAGCCTAACTCCAGGAAAGACTTATTGCTTCAACGGCTGGGCGTATAATGCTTGCGGTGCCGGACCTGTCTTCACACTGGAAGGGGTTTGCGCTGAAAACTCAATGGATTGCATAACAACTTCAACAGAACATTGCGAATATGATTACGAATATCCCATCGATTAGACCATCGATTAGACCATCGATTAAACCAACGATTAGTCCAACGATTAGTTTGACGTCAATTATAAGACAAAATATAAATGCATTTAAAACCCAATAATTCATTGAAAACTTGTTTTTGTGATAAAAGTCTATAAAATTTGATTCAAATATAAATAACTTTTATTTCATTCAATGTTTTGTGAGTTTTGTATAAATAATGAATAATTAAAACCTATTTTCAGTTTATTTAACAAATATTTAATCATTTCTTAAATTTTTTGTGTCTTTTCTGGTCTGAATTGAGACCCGATTTCTGCAATGAATTAATTGTCGTCTCATTTGAGGTATTGTTTGAAAACTTTCTTTTCTGAGACGTGTTCTCAACGTTTGAGTGCTTTTCTGAGTCGACCTCCGGTTCCCAAAGAGCTGACCGCACGAAGCGATTGACGGCTTTTGTGTCCAATTTCATAGCCTTTTCCTTGTCTTCAATTTGGATCAGTCTTTCGCCGTAACTCTTGAGACGAATGATCTCTTGTTTGATTGGGTGGTCCTGAGGGTCAACCCCTTTGGTCTTCAGGTATACCCAAAACAATGAGTTAATAGCGTAAGCATTAGTCCATTCAATCTTCGCCTTCAAGAGTGGACTCAATGAATGGCTTTTGATATTTGGATAACAATTATCATTGAATTGTTTAAGACTTTGCTTCAGATCTTCAATGGATTCATACAATTCCCGAACCGATTGCTTCACTTCCGTCGACAGGTCTTCAGCCGTTGAAGTGCTTTCACCGGCAGTTTTAGCCATAATTTTGTGGACAAGTCTTCAGATAATTATCACTTCATTTGAAACACATTTCAAAACAATGTCTGAATTGAGACGTAATTTATGTCATAATTGTTGACATATTTGTGGCAAAAGTGACCAAAAGTTCAAAACTGGAAGAAAAGGTAATTTTATTAAACCATTGATTAAACCATTGATTAGTTGATTGTCTGAAGACATGTCCACTGAAACCACTACTGAATATAAACTTTCGGCGGACTCTGAGCTGCGGTTTGAGGTCGAGGAGGAGCCGGTGGTCTGTGAACTGAAGTCAGGTTTGGGTGAAATGTTTGGCACAGAACTAATGAAAGGACATAAATATCAGTTCACAAACGGATCCAAAGTCGCGGTCTTTACATATCACGGGTGTGTCGTTGAGTTGACCGGAAAGCCAGACGTGGCCTACATATCACGTGAGACTCCAATGACTTTTTACGTCAATTTGAGCGCCGCTTTGGAAGCGCTTAGAGTTAAGGCTCAGGAAGAGGACAGAAGAGGTCCGACAGTTATGATTGTCGGGCCTTCCGATTGCGGAAAGACTACGTTATGCCGGATATTATTGAATTATTCGGTAAGGATGGGAAGGACACCACTTTTTGTCGACTTAGACTGTGGTCAGGGAGTCGTTAGTATTTCCGGCACTCTATCAGCTGTTACTGTTGAACGACCTGCCGATGTAGAGGACGGACACTCAATGATAGCGCCAGCAGTTTATCACTTCGGACACACGACACCCGACGGCAATATAACGCTCTATAATATGGTTATGACTGCGCTCTCAAAAGCGGTGGCGCTTAAGATGGAAACGGAGTCGAAGACAAAGTATTCCGGAATTGTTATCAACACTTGTGGTTGGGTTAAAGCACAGGGATATCAGGCCATCATTAGAGCCGTTAATGATTTTAGTGCAGACATAGTCGCTGTCTTAGATCAGGAACGGCTATACAATGAGTTGGTTAGGGATTTGCCAAACAGTGTAAAGGTATAGACATTAAGGGTTTGTTTCCAAACATTTAATTCAAATTCATTTTTAGGTTATATTTACCCCAAAAAGTGGTGGAGTTGTGGAAAGGAGTCGTAAATATCGTGTGGAGGCCAGGGATGCTCGGGTGCGCTGGTATTTCTACGGTACCCCTAAAGCAGGTCTATATCCGTATTCATTTGAAGTGCCATTCAATCAGCTCAGGGTTTATAAGGTCGGAGCGCCTAATCTTCCCGACTCTTGTATGCCTATAGGCATGAAAACAGAGGACAATCTGACAAAATTAGTTGCCGTTCCTCCCAGTGCTCAAACACTCCTCAACCATATTCTAGCAGTTTCTACGGCGACATCAGTTGAAGACAACCTCAAAGTTATTGAATCCAATGTTTTGGGATTTGTTTGTGTGACTAATGTGGACACTGAGAGACAAATGGTTACACTTCTGGCGCCACAACAGCGACCGCTTCCGACCAACTCTTTGCTACTTCTATCTGAAGTCCAATTCATGGATTCTCATTGATATTAACATTCAATTCATTGATATCTTCACTACTTTTTCACTGCTTTTTAATTTTATTTTATAATTTAATATTTGTTTATATTTTTATTCAATAAATAAAGTATTCATTGATTTGTTGTCTCAAATACTGACCAATCATTCAATGCTTAAAATCATTTATCAATTATTAATTCAAACTATTTTTTATTGAAAAAGTGCTTTCAATAAACAAATCAATGAATAAATCATTAAATTTTTAATTTTGGAACAAATTCTGTATTATATTTGAACAGTATTGTATGACTATTTCATTGAGATAACCATGGTCAATGCTTGATTAATGATCAATTTTTATTACAGTAATGACAAATCTATTACTCATTGGTTAACAGATATTTTGGTAAACAATACTTAAAATATGATTTCTATTGAGATTCCCGAATGGAAACAACAATTACTCCAAAAGTATAATAGTATTTAGAATGCACAAGGTGAACTGTATCTAATATGAACAAGAATAGCTCTTTAATAAATAAGATTCATTGAATCTCCCTTCCCCACCACACATGTAATATTATATTCCATGTCAATTGCTATTTCCTGTCAATTGCTTATGTTATTTCGGATAACAATCTGTTCTCCAAATAATTATATTTCTGTTATTTCTAATTTATAGGAACTATTGGGTATAGGATAGGGATGTGATCAGTGATATGGTCAGTTGTATTGTCAGTTGTATGGTCAGGGATGTTTTGTTTGTCATTCTTTGTCATAAATTATTTATTAGTTTTGAAAGTATCTATAATTTTATAGATTATATGAAAAAAAATTTCACTTTTATTGAAGTTTTTCAAAATTAAAGTAAATTCTGTTTAAACACTATTCAAACGAAACGACAGAAGAGTTTGTGAATAAAAATAAATTAAAAAAACATTTAATTGAAAATTGAATTTATTTTTAATTCAAATGAATGAATAAATGAATAAATATTTGTTTCTCAGAAATAATTTTTAATATTTATTACAAAACAAATTATTTTTGGATTCAATCAATTGAGTGTCACTTTTGGCACTAAAACTCTACAATAGGTTGTTATTAAACTCCAATTCCTTAACAAATGTGCGCTTTTAGTGCTCATAAAACCAGTCTTTAATCGTTAAATATTGATGTCTTTTATGACATCTTTTCATTTGTTTTCTTTCTTTTCGCTACCAAACAAAACATTAGACATCCGGCGCTCAGAAACAAACCAAAAATAACACCAAACGCAACAAATGGGTGCCAAATGGGTCGCAGTTCTGGTGTTTGACCCCCTGTTAGAGATATAATTAATTTTATTACCAGTTCTGCACAAATCAAACACAGAATGACTTTTAGTTTATATTTAATGTTATAATAATTTAGTTTCTTTTCTATAACCAAACTATAATCCCTGTGCCTAAACATCAAGTGTGTGACAATCTATACCTTTATATCTAAACCATTTCAACACATTAGCTCTGGATTGGAAACCACAGTCCGCTCTGACAAGAATAGCATTGGGCTGTTGTACTATTGGATTACGACTGCAGAGGAACGGCGGAGAAACGGTTGAGTTGTTATCAAATTCCCAACTAATGAGAGCCTCGTGTGCCCAACGAGTCGGTGATGCGTTGTTTAGCCAACGCGTGGCTATCGATAGGTCTTTGTAATGGAAAGTCGTTCCCGAACTCAAGAATATTAACGAAAGTATGATTCCTAACATTAGAGCACAGGTAGAACGCCTTCTAAACGTCCAAACGATTGCAATTGTGATCATTCTTAGAGTTAATAAATAAGAAACCATAAGAAGTAGATAAACGGGTAGATTCTGGTGGAGACCTGCCATAGAACAGGCCGGGAGTGCAAAGGCTATGTACACAATGAGACTTTGAGGTAAAGAATAGATGAGTTTTGACATCAAATATGCGGTTTTGCTATAGAAGTGTAGTTTCACTTCATTCAAGACGTATTGCTTTTCTTTATGCACTGGTATTGAAAAGAAAACAAATATTAGTTATGAAGTGATTGAACGGAAATGAAATCATTTTAAGTCATACTGTCTTTGATTTCAATTAAAAGCAAAGGTATTGTGAAGATAGAGAGCATCGCGTGATAAAAGCCAATCCTATCCCAAATGTATTCCTGTTCTCTACCACTCCTTACGTGCCAATAGACAACACCACACATCACTGACAGACATAATGATAGGAACAGTCGGGCGAACAAATCGATCACATTATAGGGAAATGTGAAAATCAGAGCTCGACTGTAAGGTTAGGCCATAATTAGGGTTAAGATTAATGTTTTGTTATATATTTTTGGTTTTATGTGTGACTCACATCCAAAGTGCTAAAAACTGTATGAAAAAGTTGGCCCTGTGCACAGGTGGTGGTATTATTGAAGGTGGACCGGGTGGTGATACAGCACAGGTATCCCGTCGTAAATACAATTCGACTAAACTCTCAATCCTTTGACTTGATTCAAGCATAGCTTCAGAGCTCAGGTTATCCAAAGTGACTAAATCTAGATAATAGTCACTCGGGTTCTTGAATGCAGGACAGGGAAAATCTATCTGGGCAAAGTATGACAATAAGTCACTCCGTTTCCCAAAATATACTACTCTTCCAGAAGAGATGAGTGCTATTCTGGAAAGCATTGTAAATATTTCATAAGTGGACGGACTTATAGTCATTATTACTATCCTTCCACTAATGAGAGCCCATTGCCTCAGGTATTCAACTAAGAAAAACGTATCGAAAATATCCATTCCTTTGGTCGGTTGGTCGAGGAGTAGGATATCGGTGTCTAATAATAGGTTAATAGCTATGAGAAGACGCTTTTTCTCAGCGTCTGTCAGATCTCTGATACATGTGTGGCGCACATCACTTAACCCCAGCTCTTCCAGCAAAGCATTCGTGCGTTTCTTAGTGTCAAACGAACTTTTCTTTGCCGGTCCCTGAACTAGGGATGTGAACAACAGTGCCTGTCTGGTCGACATGTCGGGGCAGAGAGTCGTGTCTTGACTCACATACGACACCAGTTGTGAGAGTCTTTCGCTGTTAAGCATAACTCCATTGAGAATAAAATCTGCTTTCACTTTGCCCTTGAATTTGTTGTAACGATTCGATAAGATGTCCAAAACAGCCGTTCCTTCAGATTCTGTGTGGAAATCATAAAAGGATTTTATATTTGCTTTTGATTTGATTTTAATAATCAATAATTTGAAAGCAATTCATCGGTTAATGCTATGAATAGGAGATTAAAGCGATTCAAATGTTTAATTAATTTATTTATTATTGAATTTAATGATTGGGTTTTGTGTTAATGCAAACACAAGACAACACGCAAACCATATTTAGAGTGAATTGAATACCAATTAAAATATTTATGAACTGAAGTCTGACAGCAATTATAATATTTGACACAATTGTCAAACAGAGAAAATGTGGGCAACGATTGAGTGAATGATTAAAAAGTGCTCTAAATTTTGATTTATAAGAATAAATGCCATTCTTTTCAGGCATTCATTGAATATAAGATTTATTTGGTGTTAGACTAACAAAAAATATGATATAAAAGGCGTTTAAAAATAAATTGATTATAATTTCTATATTCTGTTCTGTCGTTCAGATTATGAACTAATTTCTGGTTTAAAAATAAAATCAAATATTTTTTGTTCACTTTTTTAGTCAATTATTTCTTTATTTGTTAACAATATCTCAAGAATTTTGTATATTTTTATGCAGTACTTGAAAACCTAAGGGCCGGGAAGGTTAGGCAGATTGAAATGTCACTCAAAACAATGAACATTTGCACAAACCTTACAATTCTGAGTGCTTTTCATTAATTTGAAATGAGTTCTCAAAAAGTTATATAATATTTGTTAATTTTGGATTCAATGAGGTCTAGAGTTACCCTATTTATTGTGATCCCTCTCCTACTAAACCTATTCTGATTCAAAACACATCACATTATATTCAGAAATATTTCAAAATTATATTTTAAATTATAAGTTATATTAAACACAACTTTAAATGAATTGAATTTTTTTAAAATTAGTTTCTTGTGATTGAAATAAAATTTTTATAAATGTCTGAAATTAAATACATTTTATAACATAACGAAACACATTATATAGTATATACTATATAGTATACAGGTCAATTTTGAATTTATGTTTTCAATTTAGAATTCAAATTTGATAAAAATTGACCAGTTTTGACCTAGTTGTATTATGGTTGTATTATTAGGAAATATCAGAACTAATATTTAAGGAAAGGTATGATTTCAATGAATATTATAGTTTGAGATTTCGACACAAAGTAAGTCAAAACACAATTGATTTGATGTTTTATTTTTCAGTCATTTAAATTCAAATCAAATAATCTTTTGACTGAAATTATAACCGAATAAACAGTTATCAGAAAATAACTAATAATTTTCTCTAATATTTGTTTATTTAAAGAAATTTTTTATAATAAAAAAATTGAACTTTTTTTAAAAAAAAACTAATAAAAGACGGAAACAATTGAAATATAAATTTAATTATTTTGATTTTAATTAAAAAATAAAATGAAATAATTGGTCATTGAATTGATTTTAGACATTATCTCGCAGTCATTTAAGACTTCAAGTGATAAAATGCAAGAAAATTAATATTTAATTGACAATTTCAATGCATAGATTGTACCTGGATTATTATTATTATTGTAAAAATACTTCTGTATATACAAAGGAAATGAATTGTTATTTAGTATTAAAATAATTAAAATTCAATTCAAAAACAATTATAAAAATCTTTAAATGATATTAAAGTAAAATATTAATCAAAACTTATAATCAGTTTTTGATTGAAAATAATTTTGTGATAATAATATTTAATTTCAAACTTTCTATAAATAATTTACTTTAAAAATAGTGATTAAGAAATACATTTGCATTGAAAACAGCATTTGATTACTAAATGATTAGACAATTCTGTTTCCGATCTTAAGTTTATCTCATTATTCATGTAATGTTTCAATGTTTTTGTTAAATACTTTTTTCTCCTAATTCTCTTATTGAGGAATAGCATGGATTAACCTTGTTATGTTATGTGTGGTAATTTAAACTTAAATCTATTTTTGTCGGAAAAAATAAAATTTAATTAATTTTTTCATAATTCAGTTCAGATTCAGAAAATCATAAAAAATGAAATCTAAAAATAAAATTCAAATTATTTTATCAACAAATTCTCAAATTGTTAGTCAAGTACTGATTGTATGCTATTTCTCAAACACTTGTGAACATTCAAATGAAAATAATAAAAAATTAATTAATTATAAAAAATGTAAATCTTTTTTGACTTAATTTTCAGATTTCGTGACAATCTCTCCATAAATATAACACTTTTTGTTAATTATTTAAAAAAATGTAAATTATTTCAATGAATTCAATGATATTTTCTATATTTGTAAAACAATTTCATAATTCATACCATTCTTTCACTTTCATATAAATTATAAAAATGTTTGTAAATATTATTACAAAATAAGAGATAAACCAAAAAATCAGCAAAATTGCAAAACTTTTTACACTTTTCTATAAACTATTGAAATTTGAATTTTAGGGCATTTTGTTTGATATTCTACTCATAAACTGATAAACTATTTAAACAAAAGTTATATAATAATTGAATCAATAGATGAATAACTGATTTTGAATTTTAAACACAAAAGAAAACTTTATATTCAGAGCACAGACATTGAATTTCACACATAAGGCACAGGTATTTAATTTAATTTAATGTTTAATTGTTTGAAAACTCAATTTAAAATGCCTTCAACTGTAATACAAAATTAAATGTAATCTCTTTTCTGCAGTTTTTTGTAACAATTTTTATGTTAACTCTTTTGGGGTTTTACTGAACTGTGAGAGAAGTTCATGTGGAAAATAATTCTGGTAATTATGTTTTTTAACCTTTCTCATATTTTTAGATCAAAATAATGTTTAGTTTTCAGCAAAAAATGATTGATTTTTAAAATTATGTGAAAAATCTTTGATTTGTTTGACTTAACAATTAAATGTCGGAAACATATAAACAACTAATGATTTCAGTTATAAACTGAAGATATTGTTTGAGATAACATATCAGTTCATTGTATCTGTGCTTGGTATCTTCGGCACTACCTGTTCATTCAGTATAGCCTTAGGATAGTCTCATCGTATGCTTTGAAACACAATGTTTTGTTTATCTAATCATTTCTTGAATTATTCATTAAAAAAAATATTCATTAAAATTAAACTCAAATATGATTTAAAACAAAAGCATTTCACTTATCAAAAGCAAAAATAATTAGACGCTAAGGAACGGTAGAGAAGAGTGAACTCTATGGCCAAACTGTTTTGAACCCAATGAACAAAGTGTTAAACACAGGTCTGCATAGGTATGACACGAAAAATGCTAATTCATTCCCAAATGAGTTCAAAAAATACGGAAATTTGTATTTAAATGTTTTTTTTGTTATTTTTATACAATATATAAAATGACCACAAATTTAGTGAATAATATGTAATAAAGTGCTGAATCAACACAAAACTCACCGTTTGTTGTCATTAATGCTAACATTTCACCGGCTCTGACATCAAAGCTTATATTATCCAAAACTTTCAACTTTTGTCTGCGAACCCCACAGAGTGTCCTCCAAGTCGACGATTTGTCCAATTCGTAGTACAGATTCCTGACCACCAGATGCGGGTGTTTACCCGGTATACCACTTGCACTCATATCCATGTGTGATAGAGAAACGGCTTCATTCTTAAAGCCATAGCCATTAGTATTACTACCAAATCGTAAATCTGTTTCGCTCTGGGATTTGTTGTAACCAGAGATTAAGGACTGACTGTTCATATGTTTGGGTTCAGGCCTGTGGTTGTGATGTCTATTGGGATTACGCTCATAATGTCCCTGAGATGCAATGAGGGTTGATTCTGTGTGGGCTCTGAGTAGGTCTGGGTCACTCTTCCACGTTCTCTTCCCTTCCTTGCGTCTCATATACGGAGAATTTGATGCATTGCTTGAATCAGTAGTCATATGATTGTTGTGAGCATTGGGTCTAATGTGACCATTAGTATGATTATGAGTTCCGGTAACACTTGTTATGCCATCCCTTCTTATGGCTCCGATTTCACTTTGTGTAGCCTTAACCCTGGGCAATCCAAATCTGAGATAAGTATAAGCATCCTGGTTCTTAAATCTCGGCCCATATTTTGGATGATTTAATATATTATTAACTGTTGTTTCCTTGAGTTGAAAGTTACCGAACGGTCGCTCAGAGTTTGAACTCTTATTAACACCGAGTGCTGACTCACTGAAGTCTGCGTTCAAATTCTGTCTATAGATAGACCAGGCGTGAAGGTCTTCAGAGTTATTGAATGCATTCCCACCCGAGTAGGGCATTGAGTATTTGCGTGCCTCAGAGTCCCACATATCGACAGTTCGGACATTCAATAGACTAATAAACAAATGAATTGTTTAATGATTTCAACAAAAGTTAAGATTAAAATCATTTTTATATAAAATTCATAACAAATTGCAATAAAATAATGGCATTTAATACACGATAAACACTGGAATGACATTTAGCCCAACGACCCCTTCCTTCCAATGAATACAATTGATTGTTCAGAACTGATTTTATAGGAATTTATTGTTCTCTCTCTCTCTCTCTCTCTC
>JAQGAT010001230.1:0-16404 GCA_034687845.1 Pantelozetes paolii
CAAGATTACTTGATTAAACTCTATGCAAATGTTCTGAAAAAGGAGTGGGATATGTTATATGAGACGTATAAATCTGTGCAAAATATACCTGAATAGAAATATTTTCTGTATTAAATGATTTATATTTTAATTAATAAAATACTAATTTTGAATTACAGATAATTCAATGAACAAGTATCATTTTATTATTAATGTAGTAGGGTAATAAAGTTATCAAAAAATATAAATGAAATGATTCTACCAATACTTCAAAACGTTTAGTGATATCCAATGTTTAACTTGAATTCATTAACATTAATAAGTTATGGTACTGTACACTGTACAGTGTACAGTGTACTGGTACAATTTGATCATACAATCTGTATTTCAAACCATATTTGTGTGAACTTTCGACCATTTATTTCAATTATTTATATAATTATCTAATTTTAAAAATTTTGAACATTAAATATGAAAACTTTTATTATTTTAACGGTTTTTACAATATTTTTTCAATCATTGTTAACAACGGCTGACGACAAGAAAGTTTTGCCACAAAATCAGACCAATAATACCTTTAAACTGTACCAAAACGTAAGGCGATTGGACCAAGATAAGTTAACATTGAATAATACATTCACTGATCGTATGACAGAAAATGTTAAAGATTTTTACAAAATGATTTCAAAAACCGATTTCATTCGCGAAGTCCTTATGAAAGGAGAGATGAATAAAAGGAACAGAGCTTTGGGACAGAAAACAATCCTACACTTTGTCAATAATGATAAAAGTGTTCTTGATGATTTGGAATACTTTATTACAAGAAAAGAGTTTTCCCCTGATGAAAACACAAGACTGGAGACTAGTCTGGATAAATATATAGTGATGGGCATCGACTATATGTATGAGTGTAAACGTATATTTGGCCAAGCTGACTCTGTTGTTGCTGACATTCCTCAACCTGAGTCACTAACTGAGATGGTTAAACTAATTACATATGCGGCCAGGAATGGCACTATTCTTGAGGGGGGAACGGTATTCATGGCTTATATGGGAATTCAAATTGATATTTACAACAGTTTATTGGTTTCACCTGAATATAAACGAAACGATTTGTCGAGACTTGTGCTGCAAATTGGATCTGGTATTCAGCCGGTGGTCAATGAATTAGAATATTACATTGATAATAGGGGGAAGACTCTGAGTCAAAATGAGCAAGATTATTTAATTAAACTCTATACACATGTTCTAAAAAAGACCTGGAACATTTTGTTCTCTATATATGAATCCGTACAAAATGTATAACTATTGTACTTATTATTAATATTAAAAATGGTTTTATAACTGATCTTGATCACTTTTGGAGACTTTTCATTCATTTTAATCAATTTATTCCCATTTTATAAATATTTCAATTAAATTCAGACGTAATTTGTTTTCGTAATAAAAATTGCGACAAAAGTTCACAAAACCATTGAATTCTTGTTTTCATTGACTTTTTGGACGAAATGTTGAAAACATTTATTAATTTTTAATTTAATTATTAATTGTTTTAATAATTCATTCATTCATTTGGTGTTCACTTTTAAGGGGTATAAAAGTGGTATAAAGGGGTATAAATGACTACAAATACCAGATTAGGGGCCAAACGGTTGGCAAACAATAATAATTTGAATAAAATTATGAAAATTAATGAAAATATTAATAAAAGACTTGAAATTAATTCAACGGAAGAAGTGTTGGACACAAGAAATGGTTCCGAAGTAGTGGTGAGAAGACAAGACTTGGCGGAAGTGTTGAGCCGAAGACCAGATGCCGAAGCAGTGGTCGAGAGTTTGGACACAAATGACATACCGTTTGAGACATCCATCGACTCATTGGACGACTATTTTCTGTATAATCTCTTCACGTATTTGGGAATCAAAGAGAAGCTGTCCATTGAAAGGGTGTCGAAGAGATGGCAGACTATTATCAGAGAACTGTTGGCCAAACAGTCGGGTTTGGGAACCACTTGGAGTACAGACCAAGATTTCAATTGCTTGGACGCAAAACGAGGCCATTGTGTGACCGGCGGTGACATCAGAGATGCCATTCCTATGAGCAACGGCTGGATGTATGACATCACTGACCAAAAGGCTGTCAATAATCTGGAAGTGATATCAAGAAAGTGTCCAAACGTTAAGTGTCTTCACATCAGTCACGCAATCATTGATTCAAAATCAATGGAGAAATTGATTGATTTGTTCCCAGACTTGGAGTGTCTTCACCTCAAGGGTAGGCTTTGTCTCAATATATTTGAACTTATTTTTCAATTTTGTTGTCATTTTTAGGCAATATTTTGAAGTCTGTTATCGACGGCAAAGACATCAAAATAGCTAACGAAGAGTGGGATGACATTGGATCAGCTGTCGGACCGTTTATTACACATCTATTCATTGATCCACACTATGAGCACCGGATGAATGAAAACCAATTGAAAAATCTTATTCAACACTTCAGTTGTTTAGAGGAGTTCAGAGTCGGCAGTCATTTCGATCGGGAAGTCATCGGAAAGTTTGTGTCCTTTTTGTCCCCGAATTGTAAACTATTCTATAGTTTAGGTATTTATTAACAAAATTACAGCACTTTTTGAAGATTTTATTCATTTTTGGCATTTTTTTCATTTTCACCAAAAGGTCGGGAGTTTTCAATGGAAGCGCTGAATAGTCTGTGCAAAACTCAGGGCCAAAAACTCACGCATTTGTCCTTTTTTACAAATACCATACGAAATGCCGAATCATTGGCCAAAATCGGCGCAACTTTTATTAATTTAGTGAAACTGAAGATCAATCTGTCGTTCAATGAACTGATTTTGTCCTCTTCTTCGCCGATATCTTCGTTAACACAACTGAAGGAGTTGTCAATAGATTTGAATACATTCAGTGATATTCATGTCGACGACGGACTCATTTGGTGTATTAAAGACGGTTTGCCAGCACTGGAAGTGCTGGAGATATCCCGCGCCTCTCTTTCCTTCCGCGCATTGAATGCCATTCAGTGGTGTTTACCACAACTCAAGAAACTGATTCTTAGATCCGTTGAAATTCAATGCAATTGTGAGACCAATGAGGTTCGGGACCGAAACGATCGCTACACCTGTTCTGTCTGTAGGGACAAGTGCTGGCAAACGATTGCAGACCTCAGACATCTTCGTGAGCTAAATGTGTTGAGTTTCTACCACCGGAGCGAAAGACCTAAACCTTTTCCCAATGAATTGAGTGACAAATTGCCATATTTTCAGTGTTTAAGGGTTTTATCGATATTTCGGTTTGACATCAGTTCCACAAAACTATTCGAGTCTTTGAATGAATTGATGAAAAACACAGAAAGAGATGACCTCTTCGTTGCTGAACTCAAATCAGTTGTCTTTGATTGGACTAAAAAAGTGAAAACACCGAAAGTCTATGCAATTCGCGACGACTTTATGCTATAATTTGTTTTGAGTTTCAATTATTTATTGTTTTTTTTAATTGTGTTTTAATTCATCAGAAAAAATGATTTTTATGTAAAAACTTTCAATTTTTTATAATTTAAGAGATTTTAAAATATTTATCACAACTTTTATAATCAGTTTATTTGTTGTTTAGATTTAGTTTAAATAAACCCCTATTTAATGTACAGACAGGGGGTCTAAGGGACTGTCTTTTGTTGTTTAAATTCTAGTGAATATGTATTTTTTGATTTATTTCTTACCAAAACTAATGATACGTTTGTTTAGTAATAAATAATTGAAAACACATTTAAAGTTATATTTATTTCAATTGAATTTGAAATATGAATAAAACGATTGAATATTATATGGAATATAACCCTTAAAACACTATTTCCTATAATAAGTATCAATAAAAACGTTAATATAATAACAGATTTGTTATATAATTGAAGTGTAAAAACAATTTTCAACCGAAAGAATGGATTTATAGTTCAAATCAATGAAAATATAAAACAAAACAATAATTTGTTTTATGTTTTAGTAATAAAAGATTAAAAACAAGAGAAAAGAGAAAATATTTTTTCAATTCATTCATTCATTCATTAATTTTATAACAAAATAATAATTACTTCAGAAATGAAAGGAAAATATAAAACAATATTTGAATTGAATTTTGAATTCAGTTTTTAATACAGAATTAAATCCTAATTAATGTCTGAAAGCCTATATATGAACGGTCTGTCCATAACTATTGATGACTAGTCAGCAAATGGTTAACGATTTACTCGAGGAGACAACAGGTGCGCACAATAGCCTCGGACACCACATAGGGGTCGCAGTTAGATGAGGGACGTCTGTCCTCGAAGTAGCCGAAGCCGTCGTCAGCCACTTGTCTGGGAATCCTAACACTGGCGCCCCTATTGGCCACACCAGCGGAGAAAGTGTTGATATTAGAGGTCTCGTGACGACCGGTCAGTCGTCTTTCGTTGTCTCTTCCGCCGCGCGGATCATATTTTTGGATATGTTTTGAGTGATTCTTTCTCAACGCTTCAATCGCTTTCTCAATCTCAGCCAAACCTCCCTTCTCTCGCATAGCTTTGGTGCTGAAGTTGGAGTGAGCACCGGCACCATTCCAATCACCAGTGATAGGCTTTGGATCCATTGTCACTGCAATGTGGAAGTCTTCGGCCACTCTATGCAATAGAAATCTAGCCATCCATAGGTCATCTCCAACTGTGACCCCTTCACAGGGACCGACCTATTGGTAAGGGATGTCAGCATTAGTTTCAATTCAATTGTAATCTAATCTACAATTGATTTATCGATGCATTCAATGATCAAAGTTTAAGAGACACTCAAATTGAGACAAATGTCTGACTCTCTTATATGACGTCATTATATGCTATCATACAATAAACCGATCTAACGGTGCCCTTACCTGGAACTCCCACTGCGCGGGCATTACTTCTGCGTTTTCACCGGCGATATTGATTCCGGCATAAAGACAGGCCTTATAGTGAGCCTCAACGACGTCCCGACCGAACACCCGATTAGCGCCGACACCACAATAATAGGGTCCCTGAGGTCCGGGAAAGCCTCCCTGAGGCCAACCCAGAGGTTTGTTGCGGTCGTTGCCATCTAATAGTGTATATTCCTGTTCAATGCCAAACCAGGGCACCTGATCCTGAACCATATCCATAACCATTTTACAGGAGTGTCTGGTATTAGATTCCGTCGGATTTTTATTGTATTTAATGGTCTCACACATAACCAGTTTGTTATTCCCACCCCTGAATGGGTCGTTATATAACTGCACGGGTAGTAGATATACGTCGGCATTACTGCCCTCTGCCTGACCAGTGGAAGAGCCATCGAAGTTCCAAATCGGCAGTTCTGAGGCCTCTTTTGGCACAAACGATACGGTCTTTGTCTTAGCCCTGACGTGTTCACCGGAGCCGTCTATCCATACGTACATAACCTGGTTCTTGTCCTTAGGCTGAGTGAGGGCCAGGTATTTGCCCAGAATAGCAGCGTTTGATATCAATGAAGTCGATTCCATCGCTCAATGCTTTTGTAGAAAAGTCTTTTGCAAAACAAAATTAAAAATTAAATTAATTTAATATTAATTGCAATTTGAATGACAGGACAGGAGGACAGGTGTGTCTCAAAAGTTTGTTTCAAATCACTGAAAACTTTTGTCGAAATGAGTTGAATATGAGCTCCAAATCGATTGAATGAACAGATTATCAGAGACTCAGTGTATATATAAGTAATAAATAATCTTTTGGTTAGGAATCGACAAAATTTTATATCAATTGTTAGTCAAGGACTCAATGAATGAATGTTTAGATAAATAATGCAATGGATTATACAGTTTGAGGGCTTTGAGGGACAAACAGATCATTAAAGCACCAAAAAAATTGTTCATTAATTGTGATTAAAATCATCATTAGTTTAAAAGTTACTCCCATTCCTACCATTCCTACATAACCTGAACTTTTATTTTGCAAATAGTGTAGCACTCAAATCATGAATAGATTGAAAATCATAACAAAAAATTGTCGTTTTGTTTGTTTAATAAAAAGTGCCGTATTTGCCGACAAATAAGATGACAATCTTATATCTAAAGTCGTTAAAAGTCTTCTATCGGGATATAAAATTAGCTTCAATTAACTTGAAATAAATTTAAACAAAGTGTAAAATATATGATATGTTTATACAAAACATTCCTAAATTCATAAAACGTTTTAATTTTCTTTAAATTTATAAAATATTTCGACAAATAATTGTATATTTTTAACAAATATTAAAATAAATGCAAAGAATGTCACGAAATTGTCAATAATATAGTTTAAATGATCAATCAATTGATAATTAGATCTAATTTATGTATTTTTAAATATTCATTGAAAAAACTATATTATATTACGGTATATCTGTTTTCTGTGAAAGAGTGATCTTATATCTCAATATAAGATAGGTTCTTTTTGAAAGAAATAAAATAATTCAAATTAAGATAATAGATCCCCAACTTATTTGTCGCCAAATACGGTAATAATGTTTTTTTCAATTAATTATTGATTAATCAAATGAAATGACAATTTAATTAACTATTTGTCAAAGTATTTGCAATTCTCAGATCACATGAGATATTGAATTCAATTATAAATTTAACAAACATTTGATAAAATGAATGAAAAAATTGTTTCAATTCTTCATTGAATTGTTTGATAAATATATTTTCTAACTTCAGATAACCAGTAATTATAATACAGTTATTGAATGAGAAAATGTTCCGGAATTTTATTATTCAAACAAATAATAGTTTATTTCAATTCAATTGCTGTAATATTTGATACAAAAATATTTACGATTTATTCGTTTTGCAATTAATTTCACAATTGAGTCAAAAATAACTTAAATTTCAATTCAAAGAGATTTTCGAAGAGTTTTCAAAATATTCACTCATTTTATCATCGATTCAATTGTTTATAAATGTTTTTTAATAGTACTGTATATGAATTAAATTATCATAATTATGACATCAGACACAAGTGTTATGCAGTACTGTACAGTAACTATACATGGTGAGTTTCGGTCTCTTATCATAATCTGTTCTGAGAATTCTATGAATAAATACTTGTTTGTGATATTCATAGAGGGTTTGTATTATTATTATATTTTATTTATGACTCATTTTCTTGAATATTGATTCAAAGAATCGGTGTTTGAGTTGTATATGAGTAAACAAAATATGTTTTGATCACTGAATAAATAAAATGAATGTTTAGTTTGACTGCAGATAAAAGCCAGAGACAAGAATATACCAAATATTTCTCCCATTTTAAACATCAGATTAAAAATTATTGCGAAAAAGTTGTTATTTTAAAAACAATTCAATAATTGATTTGAAAAAATATAATAACTATTTGTCAAACATTTCTATAAAAGTAATGATTAATTGTTTTTAATTTAATTATAACTTTGAGTGAGATTCAGAGAAATTATATCTTTTTTTATTGTAATTGTATTTCATTTTTGAAATATTAAATCAATTTTATTCAGGAAAATAGTAATTAGTTTTTGAAATGAAAATTTGAAGGATTTTTAAAATTAATATATTTTTTGTCAAAACTTTGTCGCAATTTCTTTTCATTTGAATAATTAGATTGAATTGATTTGGTGTTCACTCAGTAAACACTTCAGCCCTGGTATCAAGTTTTAATTGAATGAAATGAATGGCAAATCCTATCAAAGAATTATCAAATAATATGCAATGTTTTATATAATATTGATATTAATATCTAATCAAATGCTCATTTAATAAGAGATTCATTTAATGTGAATAGGATTTGAAATGAGGGGAAAAGAGCTGAAGTGTATTGAAGACAGTGTTTGAAATAAATAGATAAACATTTAATATTTGATTCAATACTTACACAACGATTTGCAAAGTAATAAACAATTTTCAGACTACAGTATTGAGAGACTGATGTAAAGCACATAAAAAATTCATTTAAAACTAAATTAAACTTATTTTGAAATGTTTTACAAAATGTTAAACAAAGAGATTACAAAACAATTTATTTTATAGAATTCAAAAGCTGTTAATAGTGTGTCAAACAAATATTAACAAGGTTGAATAACAAAATGATAACAATCGTATTATTTAATCAGTGAAACAAATTTTTATTTATAAAATACTTAATAACAATCAATTGTTTTTTGTTTTTTATACCCAATCTATTGATAATATGTTGCAAAATATAAGTGAGTAATAATAACTATAAATCATTTGTTAAAAACATTTCAATTAAGTTATTATTTATGGCATTGGATAATTAAATTCTGTTTTTAGCAAGTAGCATTTATATTTCAAACAACTTTGAAGTTTTGCAATAAATATATCAATTACTGAAAATTCTCTTACATTTGACAGTTGTTTAAACACCTTTTGATAAGAGGTTATGAAATACTCAATAAATCAATGATTATTTTATAATTCAAAGTTTGAATTCACAGAGAATTAGAAATAAAATATGAAATTTATTACAAAATTATTTATTTTCTAATAATTAAATCACTTTTTCTGTTGTTGTTATGTATTTCTTACTTCAATTGAAAGACAGAATAATAACTGAATTTTAATGATTGAAGGAATCCTTGAGTTTGTGTTTGCGATCAATACTTATCTGATGAAACATTTGAGACTAATTGCTAACAGAATCGGATGTTTGGTCTCAATGTCTATTCAAATGCTTATGTTTGCCTTGAATTTAAAGTATTTTTGCAATAAATATGCATTTTTTTATATTCTTTATAATTCAATCATAATTTTAAATTTCAATTGTATAAAAATATATTAATTATTATAATTTAAACAAGGTTCAATCACTCTATGTCAGACAAACCAATAATTTAGCTATTATTTCAAGGCTTAGACAATAATTTTGATCAATTGATAACAAAAATGCTGTAAAATATTTCATGGCTTTTGCACAAAAGGCTATCAATTTGTTTATCATATGTTTGATTAAAATTCAATATTGTTTTTGTGATTATTTTTTATCTATTATTAGATGAATAATCTATTATTCAATTCAAACAACAATTTGTGTGAAAAAACAATTCATTTTAATTAGTTTTTTGTTGTATTGTATCCCAAAGTATGGGTAATATTATTGATAACTGTTTTAATCTTTAAATGCTTTTCTGGTTTTAAACAGTAATTGAATTAAATGTAAATTTGGGTCAAAAATATCAAAGGCTTAAACAGTTTTTGCATTTGATTTTGAATTAATTAATTGTAATTAAAATAAAATTGCAATTAATTTTGTTTTCAATTTCAGTTGCAAACCCTTGGATACAACCTCTGATACAACCTTTGATACCTTTCATTACTTTATGTCAAATCAGAAATCAATGAAACCTTTCGGTAAAATCAGTTGAAATCTAAAGGTATTGAATATTTATTGCAAACCAAATACATAGTTGAGACACAGCTTAGCAACAAAACATTAAAACTGACATTTATCAAATACCAGGGATAGTTAAAACTAATTAATTTAAGGGATTTCCCAATAGTTTTTGGATTAAATTCAAAGTCATTTGCAATTTTAATATTGATTTGATTAGTGAAAGAGTTATGAAGTTTGAGTTCATATCTCTCTGTAATCTTAGGGTATTTTCTAGCCTTCAGTGAATCCCAAATAAATTAAATTTCAAATAACATAAACCCCTATCTATTGATGTCATTATGACAGTGAAAAACAAGAAACTAAATATTTGATAGTGTTTTTCATCAAACAGTTGTGAAATAAATAAAATTAATTTCCAAATCATTTTAAAAATAAAAAACACATCAATTATCAAGATCACTTTATGTTAAACTGTATATTCAAATCAACATTCAAGATCATATACTTATCATTGATTTAAATATTTAATATTATTCTCAAAACCAGAAAATATTTATTGATTTTTGTTTTTAATTCAAACATTGAATGAAATCAATACAATAAACACAATAAGCATTGAATGAGCGATCAATTCATCAATTATTCAAATGTTTTTATATTACATTTGTTTGTCATTCAATAGCCTTTGAATCAATAGTGAATATGATATTATATTACTGTTTTTGTTCAGGGTTTAGGAATTCAGAATATTTGATAATTAGAAAAATATCCAAGCACTGGCCAATAAACCCCTCCTAATATCTACATTTAAACAATTAATTACAAAATAAATAAAAGAAAATTTTATAAATAATGTCTTATTTTAAAAATATTTTTGATTATAATTTCTGTTTTATTAAACTTTTATTGGTATATTATATTTGTTGAGTAGACCTAGTACAGTATAATAATAAAATGCACTAGAAATGTTAACATTCAATTTGTTGTTTAAATTAAACAAAAACAATATAAATGTTTAAAAGTTTTTAATATACAGTAAATATCTTTATTAATTTTGAACAGATATCAAGTGATCATAAAAGTGAATGATAAATGTATGCGTCTAAGCAAGCAAACTCTATATGACTCCAAGAGTCCCTTTCTGGGCTCCGATGGTTGAGTAATACTAAGCATTTGTATTAAAAACAATATTGTATTCCTGAAATACTCCGGTATTTTCAAGCATTCTTTAACCTAGATTATGTCAAACCCTGGTTATTCATTAATCATACAAACAATTTCTATCAATAATCGTTAAGTTAACAAAAGTTGTGTCAATAATAGTATTACTTATAAAGTATATAATATTTATCTTATATTTCATTTGATTTAATGATTTAGAAATAGTATTAATGTTTCAAATGTTTGATATTTAAAGCTATAATTGATTTTAAATTTTACGTAAAATTGAATTAAATTTTATTTATTTTCTACAAAAATATTTATGAATTCAATAGCAAAACAAATTTAGTGTAAAGTATGTTCGGTATGTGTGTAACGACTGAATCAAATTGACCTGGTATACAGACCTAGTATACTTGTGCACAATGTGTCGAAACAATGTTATCTCACATTCACTGGAATTTAAAAATATTTTTTGAGTGAATGGATGAGAATTTAGACTCAAATGTAGTTTAAGGTCTAAACTCTAAAGTATTTTTGTATACAATTGATAGGGAATGACATGAATAACAATAATAGAGAATATTTTCACTTTAATTGTGTTTTATGTCTAAAATATCAT
Source organism: Pantelozetes paolii (assembly GCA_034687845.1). NCBI lineage: Eukaryota > Metazoa > Arthropoda > Arachnida > Sarcoptiformes > Oribellidae > Pantelozetes > Pantelozetes paolii. The sequence goes on from JAQGAT010001230.1 coordinate 11,153, forward strand.
TAGTTTTAGGTTTTGCGTGAAAAACAACAAAACTTCAAAGAATTTTATGGTTTTTATAGACTTTCAAAGAAAATAAAATTCATTTCAAAGAAATGTTTAGAAATATTTTGGACTATATTTTGGCTAAAGTCCAGTGAAATTCAAAATTTATTTTTTAAACATTTCAATGCAATCATTGAATGAATCCAAACGTTGAAAAAGTGACAAAACATACAACTCATGGCAGAGGATATATAAAAAACAGTGAAATGGCAGGAAAGGGATTAAATATTTTAGTCATTTAGACATCAGAGGTTTGGCTCATTCAATGCTAGTCTATTGCATAACTGTGCAGAACATGCATCACAAGTGAAGATCACTTGACAATCACGTGTAGGTCTATATAGTCTTCAGTTCTGTCAAAGATATTGATATAAATTATTGTAAGATATACTACAATACAGGCATAGAGTATACCATCGAGTGCTGCAATTGCGCAATGGATGGGTAAGGGTGTACTGAAGGTTAATAGATTTTCTACAAAAGGACCTAACTCTTAACAAGGGGTATAATGAAAATATTTAATTATTCTATTGTTCAATATTTAGAAACCTTTCAATTTTGTGCAATAGATAATTAAAATGTGTTTTTATACCCCTGTAGTCAAACAATTAGTTTAAGCAAAAGAGAAAAATAATTTCATTAACAAAAGAGGAATTCCTTTGAATTGGTTTCAGACCTTATTCTTAGGGAACAAAAGGATTACATAATTATTTGAGATTATATTGAAAAATAGTTATCAATGTTATCCTAAGACTTGAGTTTCAATCTCTCATTGACTTGCATTGAATTTTGTTTCAGGTATTGAATGACAAAATATTTGTTACAAAAAGATTCAATGCAATGAAGGGTTGATTTAATTTTGAAATTTTATGCAAATATTGAATCAAATGTTTGTTTGGCTTTTATTTTTAAATCTTTTAATCAGTTATTAAGAGAAATAATTACAGAAATTATTTTAATAATAATTTTTATTAAATAAGAGTTTGTTTTTACAAATAATTTATAAATGGTTTCAAAATAAGTCATATTTAATGAACAATGAATAATCAGTTTTCTTGTAATGATATTTGAAATTTAAATTTTATACTTACTGTACAACAGTCTCAATACAAAACAGAGGTTTTATTTTGTTAAGAAAATTGTGTTAAAAATATTATTTACAAGTAATCTCTGGTGTGAACCAGATTTCAAATCACAGTTTAAGTGTCATTACTGTCAACAAAATTTTTAAATCAGAAAATTCTGGAAATTCTTTCAGATATTTATAAATTCCCACAAAATCTATCGATTTTTCACAAAATGTTTTGACAAAAAAAAACTCAATGAGAGAAATGGTCTCTAAATTACCCCTTTGTACCCCTTATGCACACTAAACCTGAGAAAAAGTCAATACTCCCTATCCATCCATACTTTGAACGAATAGTATGATAGAGAAAGTGTTTGGTATAACACAAGCAAAACACAAACTTTTGCTCTCAAAGTCATGACAACAGTATTTGAATGTAAGAATAAAATGCAATGTTTTTAACAAAATTACTTACGATTTGAATGTTTATAACAATTAATAAAATAGACTTTTGTTCATAAGAAGGCGTTTCAACACTTTTGGGACTAAAAAGTTATACAAATATTCGTATAAAATGACTGAAAAAATCTTTTCGTCATTCATATAACGATTTGCAGCGAAAATTGATTTAAACTCTGCTCTCACTATCTTTGCTCCAGAGAACAGAATAGGTGGTTGACAACAGTCAGGGTAAGAGCACAGGCAGTCAGAGCACTGGAGATGCGAACAGAATGAAGAGATTCGACGCAAACTGACTGCAAATGTGAACAACACTTCTTGTATTGAAATGTATTGAATATTCTTTGATTCAATCGCTTTGAGAAACACAACTGTCCGCCACTAAAGCACAGAATATTTCTGCAGAGCTTTGATTTTCAATACGATTTTTGTTGCGTTTCTAACAATTAATTCATAAAATGTTTTATGTTTTTTAAAATTTGGTTCAATTTATAAATATTTAATGATTTCCTAAATTTTAGTTTATTTTATCGTTTATTCAGACAAATAGGTCGCTCTCTCACTACATTTTACATGATATCATGTGCTCAGTAAATGTTCCGGAGCTCAAACCTATCATTTTGTGTTTGTTTTGTTAGCATTTATATTTTTATTTCAATTATTTTTAAACTATTGCTTAAATTTATTCACATTTATATATAAATCAAAAATAAATTATACGTTTTTAAAGTTAAAAATACATTAATTTTAGTTTTAATTCTGTTCACGTGATAGACATAGACTTCAATTTGCTTCACACAATAGATACAGCACTTGATTGAGTGGTTTTGATTTTGATGGAGATTATAATCATTGCTTGGATTCACTCTTTTATGATCACAAGACGTGAAACTTATTTATATTTTGCAATACTTTTGTATTTTAGGGTAAATTCATTCAGTTTTAGATCAAATGATATGTCTTTGGGTTATATTTACACACAATTGGAGTATACGTTAAATACATTCAGAAGTAAAGTATATATTATTTATAAAATAGGAGTTATTTTGAGTAATAATTTGAGTAAAAATTATTTATATTTAAGTTTTATTTATAAAATTAAAATAAAATCTGAGAATTATTTACTTTATGTCAAAAATAACTATTTATTTAATTATCATGATTAATTTATTATAAATATAATTATTAAACTTATTTAAGTACTTAATAATTTGTTTAATTATCAAGGAATTACATATATTTCTTTTTAGCTGTGTAACTAATCTAGTTAAAAGAAAATATTTTAAAATATAATTATGTAAAATATTCAACTAATGGATTAAATAAGTAAAGTCATCAGGGTAGAATAGTTTATCAAAATATATGAAATGTATAAATTATCGACTTATTGTCATATTTTATAACACTTTAAAAATTTTAAATAATATTATATTCATTTAAATAAGTCCTAACATTATCTTGGTAATTTTAATAAAATATAGATAATGTTATTTATTAATACAAAACTCAAATAATAATACAGTGTTTGAAGTGAACCGGAATTGAGTTAATTAATGAATGAATCACTTGTGTAACCAAGAGATCATATTTTATTGGATTGAGAATTGAAACTCAAATAAAACAAATGAAAAATAGATTTATATTTATATTATATTTGTTTTACAATTACAGCAACAAAATCAAAAACTTTTTGCTTTCTTTGAAGTGATTTTCAAATAAGTTGAGAAAAAGAAACACAAAAATTGTATTTTATTTTCAATTTATAAATAAAATATTAAATTATCTGAAAATAATGGCCAAAAGTGTTCACAGTTTAAGCCATTACTCGGCGAGTTTGAGTAGATATGCCCCACGAAGTTTTGAATTCAAGACATTAAAGATGACTTTAATTGCTTTTATGGTTCTCAATATATTCTCGTCCATTTGGGTTTGTATTTATATAACAGAGCAGTCGGACTGGGAATCAAACGCAGCCAATGATGACCGAGAGCTACAGTCGGCGGTAAAAACGTGGACTATTTGGTCGCTGACTGTCGTGTCGTTGGCCGATGTGGTGGACATTATCTTACTTTACGGCGTTTGGAAAGACGACAAGAAATGGATAATAGCTTTGATTTCTTTGGCATTCATTTTCTCAATTTATGGTATTTCCAGTGTCTATACGAGAGGAAGTATTACCTGTTTTGTCATACCTTTTGTTATATCAACTCTGGGTTTACTTATGTTTTGGATGATAAGACACGAAGAGAGTCAGTACGATGTGGCCAGAGGTCAGGCATTGAGGACTGGAGTCAAAAGGTTTTAATTGTTAGTAAATTATTGTTTTAATAAATAATTGATTTTTATTGTATTTGTTTTAGTGTTGATTGAAATGAAAGACAGATTTAAAGTGAAAATCGATTCAAATAAATAACTTTTTATTTTTGTAAAAATATTTCACTATTTGTTTGAAATAACAATTTATTTGATATACAATCAATCGCTTCTTAGAATATAACTAATATCTTGATGTTTTTCTCTCATCAAAATTATTTCAATATAAAAATAGTAATGAAATGACATTTAAAACTAATGTTTTTGTTTAACAACAACTAAATTCCGGTATATTTTTAATTAAATGATAAGTAGTTTATGTCTGAAATTCAGAGTCTGAATGACTAAATGGAAACTCTATTTTCAATAAAAATGAGGAAAAGTCTAAAAACAATTGTATTTTTGATTTTCACATCAACTCTTTGGCCAACAAATTAATCGCTTCTTTTCGTCGTTCAGATCTCAGCCATAATAGGTATGAAAATAAAAAACTGAAAAAACTGTTTAAAACATTCAAAACGTGTGTAACTATCGGTTGAGTTATAGTTTGAGCGAAGAGTAAAATAAAGGTTAATATCTTAACAACCGATGAAACCATAGAAAGGGTGTAGATCTCACCAAACGCACCAATAATGCCCACAAAACTTGTAATAATTGAGATTACTATTAATATTACAAAATTCACCTTTCCACTTTTAGCTATCTCATCAGGGTGTGATATGTTGAATGTGACCAATATTTCAGGGGTATTCCAAACACAGGTTATTATGTAAATACTGCTGAAAGCAATCGATAGGTATTTGATACCAATTACTGCTTTATATAAACTCAACATTTTATGCAATCTCTTTGAAATGCTTTTAAGAAATGAATATAAAAAATGACTAAAAGATTGATAACTTTTATGTAAAAAATGTTTTCAATAATATTTTGATGAAAATCTTTTTGAGACAGACATCTGATTGGAGAGAGATTTACATCAATTCCTCTATTCTTTTATGTTGTTATTGAAAAGAAACTTAAGTCTGATTACAAGGTTTGTCTCAAATCAACAAATCTGTAAAAAGTGATTTATTGAATACAATGTGTACAAGTGCATAAATAAAAGTTTATGAGTTATATCCTGGTGAATTAAACCCATGGATTTGTATTCTATCAATGTCAATTTATAATTGACAAAATATTAACCACATAATATTTGTAGTAATATTTATACTTTAGTAATATCGGCAATCCATGTGACACCTGTGTTGTTAGCATTACATTACATATTAACTATTGATCGGAAAAAGTATTTTTATGATTCCCCCTAGATTCAAAGAAGAAATTCCCCTGATAATTCAATGATTGTTATATTGTTCAAGAATAAAAA
>JAQGAT010001231.1:0-16391 GCA_034687845.1 Pantelozetes paolii
AATTTGTTTATTCCACCTCAAATCAGATCCGTGTGAATACAATAACCTTGCACACAAATACCCCAATATTGTCAACAGCTTATGGAAACAGATTTTAAACTACAATAAGACTGCCATTCCATCCGGTGCTAAGCCTGCAGATCCCAGAGCTGATCCCATTTATCACAACAACACTTGGGATGTTTGGGTTGAAAATTGCTGAGAATATATTAAGTAACTAATTATTATAAATACACTTATTGAAGTACCCGGGGATAAGTATCACATTTTGTTCTTGACTTTCATTCATTCCTTCACTGATATTGTTATATTGATTTATATTATCAATAATTTCTCACGTTTTAAATTCACCCTTTCCACTTTAAATAATTAAAGCAATAAATAAATATGAAAAGGTGGTCAGTTATATGCTTTCACTCTGGATCTGATTTAAGGGATTACTTATTTTAGGGCGGTTAGTTTAAGATAAGCATTGAAATCCACAGTTTAGGGGTAATTACTTGACTATCACTATAAAAAGAAGAAAATAAATATAAAACAAATAAATTTTTTGTTGTTTATTGAAAATTAAGTAAAAATATATCATCATAAGAATACATGATAATTTATAAATTTAAATTGGATCATCTATTATTATATTACCATCATTATATTCAGGTACAGTAATTATTTTCTGCTAATTGATTTTAGTGTGCTAAGTTAGGGGATTAGGTAGTGGTCTGATAGGAATGTGGTGGGTAAAGTTAAGGTGTGGATTGAGTGGTTACAGGATTCCACGCGGAGAACTTGAACTTGCTTAATTATATATATTTATTATATCTATCTACAAGCAAGCAACTCTTACAAATACCTCCAATTAAATAAGAGATGTTTTTTATCATTATTTTCATATCTTGATTATATTTGTCGCTATTAAGCATACAATCCATTATTGCTTTTGTATCCTTTTCTAATTAATTATATTGAGCATGCACCTTTTCAAGTGCAACATTTATATCGCATTTATCCAAGATGGCGATTAAGGCAACAACATTAAACATCTTCCTTAAATCGCCATCTTGTTGTAAATATTCTTTCTCAAACGAGATAATATCATTTTCAAAGATAATTACCATGATGCTATTCATTAATAATCTTTGATACTCTGAATCATTCCATTCATCGTCGGTTATGAAGATATTTTCTGTGAATTCAATCAATTGTATTGGAGGTAAGAGAGCTATCGATTTGATCCGGATCTTAATATTTAAAAATGTGTTTTAAAAATATACTTTTAATTATTTTAACATTTAAATGTACCTGTAACATTTCTTCAAGCGAATTACATCTCTTATTGCTTAATAGAAATTCAATCTCCTCCCTATTTCCTTGATTATAATCAAGTAAGATTTTAACAATTCGATTCCGTTGTGTTTCATTGTATCTTGAACAGATATTTTCAAAGCACATATAAAAAGCCGTAACATATGGTGGACAGTCAAGAATCGGTATATAATCTTTGCTTGTTAATTTTTTAATCGCATTATCAAAGTGCTCCAGGACCTTCAATGCCTTCTGGCAATTATTATCAAAATCAACAGTGTCAATATCAATGTGGTCATCTAAAACAAAGAATGCGAGCCATATCTTGCAGATAATTTCAAATATCTTGATATCAACACAATTGGGAAAAACAAAGGCAGCCATCGTTACAACACCACTGATTCGTCTGAACTTATCATAAGATAACTGTGAATAGGATTCAAACCATTGAATCCATTCTTGAATTTCATTTTGATGGCTGAATTCAAATGGATTTCTCAGTATTGGGAATATTGTCTCAAACGGCTCAGGGACAATTTCCGGAAATCGTCGCTTATTTGCTTGTTTATCTATTATTTCATATTCATTAAAATCTATAATTAAAATGTAAAAGTTAAATTAATGCTATAAATAATATTGAACTTGACAATTTATAGATGAGTTCACTATTAGAACATGATATACTTTATATCTATTGAATATTGATATATCTGAGCAAGATAGGTTTGTTTAACAATGTTATATAGTGAATAACCAAGCACACCCTTAATCTTAACATTACCCCTAATTTTAACACCGCTAAAGACTTAACTTGATAAATCAATTGAATAAAAATATTAGAAACAAAAAACTGAATTAATTTTTATTTAAAATTTTTCATTCAATTAATTGTATTTTCAGTTGAAATCCAATGTAAATATAATTTTATTAATGAAATGAATGAATACTTTAATAATATTATGAAATGATTTCATTGAGGGTGAAATGAATTATCAGATTTTGAATGAGAAAAACAAATGAATGAATGAAATGATTGAATGCTTTAGTCATTAAATGTTTAGATATTTCTTTGAAGCAAACGATTTGTTAAACAAAAACAAAATCACTGAAAAAAAAGTTTAACTTTTTTTACATAAAACACAAATGTTTTGCAAAATTCAGGGGAAAAGAGGGGAAAAAATATTTATATAAACAAAATGTAAACTCAATTTTAAGGGGGAAAACGAAAAATACAATAAAAAATCAAATATAATGAAGAAATTCACAGAATTTCCCCTTAAATGACGAAAAGGTGAATAAACTTTTATAACAAATACAAAAAAACAGAGACTTTTGTGAAAAGAGTTATTATTTTCAGTGATTTTTTTCATTTCTTTTTCTTCCATTGAATCTTAATTTTTGGCGACTTTTTACTAGTGGTCGGAGCCGTCGGCTCTCTGCCCGCCGGCGACTCACTGTTCACCGTCGGCTCACTTTTGGCCATCTGTGCCAACGCCGCCATCTGTTGCCGCGCCTTATGCATCAACTCGTCGGCCGTCATCGCCGCCACACGACTCTCCGCACCGGACTCTTGCGTTATCGATGGCAACGGTGTCTGCTTTTTAGAGCGCAGTCGCGGGTCAATGGCAGCACTGGCCGCCGACTCAGTGCTGTTGGCAGCGGAGACCGGAGTATTGACTTCAATGATTGTGGTCTTCGTTGGGGTCACCTCTTCGTCGAGATCCATGGGCTCGGCTTCCGGTGTCTCGTCTTCAGTGGTTTCTATGGAAACAATGAATAAAATGCGTTAAGATTTCACTCAAAGCACAGCTGTTTTGTGTCAAATACCTGAAGCGCCGAACGTTTTAGAGCCAAAATTCTGGACAATGGGGTCGACATACTTGAAGCCCGAGGCGGCTACTGCTCGCAGCCTCTCCTGCTGTTGCTCTATCTCTTGTGTCTTCTGCTGAACCGTTGAGAGAATGTCCTGAAGATTGTCCGGAATTGTGATGTCTTTTAATGAAGTGAACTGTCCGTCCAAACCGGGTATTAGAGTTGTGTCGCCGCCGCCAGCGGTTGAACTGCCGGTGGCGTTGGCCTCCGCTTCGGCCTTTTGTTCCTCCAATTGCTTCTTCTGTTCGTCAACTTTTGCGGTCAACTGTTCCAGAAGTTTGCGCTGGAGTTCAAGGTTTGAAGAGCTGGCGATCGCCGACAACACAGAGGACGTCATTTCCACCGGATTTGAAGATTTGGCGATTTTGTCCATTAATTCGTGTATCGATTCCGTCGACTGATTGGACAGTGAGTTAGAGTTAGACATATCTGCTTCTCCCGGATCATAGGGTTCGTCGTCATCGGCGGCGGTCTTTGTACTGATGGCTTGTTTGGCGGCCGTTGCGGTCGACATATGCGGCGGTGTATACGAGACATCCTCCGACTCTTTGTTGTCTTCGGGCGACGACTCGTTCGATGAGGTCTTCGGCGGCGGTGTATACGAACGGAATTCAGATGAGTTGGAAAGTGGTTTCGTTTTGGTCTGTGATGTGTTGGTCGATGAGGTATGAGTGGGTTGGGAGCCGACGTGTTTACGAATAAGTATACCTAACAATAGGTTTGGTCGCAAAGACTTCTTATCTAAACCTAAGGATCGGCGGAAAAAGTGATAAAATGAAAAACCGATGGAAAGGGATGTAAAGCATTGAATACCGGGTCCATCGAAGGGCAGCAACACTTCGGGCACGTCTTTACTCTTCGGCAACGGAAGTATATAGAAGTCCTTCAATACGCTAAACTTGCCGGCGATGTTGACCACCCCATACCGACCCCGAGAGTTCAAATAGTCAAAGAAGGCGTCATAACCTATCCGCTCGTCCTTTGGGGACACGAACTTCACTAATCCGATCTCAGTTCGGGAGGAATACTTCAATTTCTTCACGTAATCGAGCACTTGTTCGGGTGCTATGCGGCCACAGACCGTGATTTGAGTGGAAATGTCCTTTAAATTCGGAAAACAATTCAATTAATACAACAATGGATTGGATTTGAGGCCAAAACACCAATACCTGAGACAAGAAGTCACCGACGGTTCCACTGATTTTGACCGCATTTGCGGCAAACTTTGCCACGTCTTGCATAAAGATACTGCCTTTCCATACGGGCCGAGAGGCTGAGGAACTGCTGGGCGCTTCGGGCGACGACAGTGAGACAGTAGAGGTGGGAACTTCATGACTGTCCTCATCGTCAGCACTGGTGGACCGCTTTGGTAAAATAGAGCTTAGTTTCGCGGCCTCGAGTAGTATCTTATTGGCCGAATCGGGATCGACGCGAACCCGTTTGGGCGTCGGCCGCGACGACGGCTCTTCTCGCGATGACGACGGCGTCGAAGATCTCTTCAACTCAGACTTGTCGTCCGTTTTATTCGTACAAATCCTACAGTTGTTTGAAAATAGGTGTGTCTTGTGCTGTGCAGTGGTGTCCACTTGCGATGTGCCCATCAAGTCGTCCAACAGTGTGGACACACCCGATATGGGTGTGGTGTTAGGGGTCAGCGCTTTGTGATCGTCTGTAATACAGGACTCAGAGTTAGTAAACGGGAAATAGAAGACCAAAAACCCACACAAAATTAAAATACCCCTTATTTTCGGTAAAACCCCTTTAAATACCTGACTTGGCTTCGTTGGCGGTCTCACTGATAATGATATTCTCAATCAATTCCTCGCCTTTATGTGTCTTCTTCACAATGACCTGGTTCACTTTGTCGGCGGCGTCCCTCTTAATCATCTCGAGCATCGTTATCTTTTCCCGTTCCCGCCACTTGGCCAACTCACTGCTGGCCAACTCCTCGGCGGACATCTGAACCAGTCTTTCGGGACTGATCTTACCGTTGACTACCTTCCGAAAGAGGCCCTGATTTTTGGTGTCCTTCAGATTGAAGATAAGGGAACGGTATTTATTCCTATACTTTCCGGACGTGTCTTTGTTGAACACTTTGAACAACTCTTCTTCCACTTTAAAAGCGATTCTTTGGATGTCTTTGGAATCGATTAACGATTCGTTCGCTTCTTTGCATCTGAAGATGAAATTCAATAATCAATTCAATGGCTAAATAGTGGCCACAAATGGGCCGCAAATACCTGTTAATCAGTGTCTCCTTCAGCGTTGTCCTCACATTAGATCGGATCGGATCCCCGCCCTCGAAGTCACCGCTTCGGCTATTGCTTCGTGAGATAGAGGCCTTTGGTTTGTCTTCTTTTTTGGGACTCTTCTGTGGCGTTATTATAGACTTAAGACTCGACTCCTCTTTCCGTTTGTCCTTTGGAAGTGAGGGCCGAAAGCACTCGAAGAGTGGATTGGCTTTAATATACTCTAAAACATCTTTCTCTGGAATCGCGTCCTTACCGGACAGTAGTCGTCCGCTGGACTTCTCGACCAAAACGACCCGGCGGTCAATCTCTCGTATCTTAACACCTGACTCATACTTCTCCCGTCGGGCAGTCCTTAACTGTTTGAGCGTTTCGTTGACATGTATTTCAATGCAATCGTGAGTACAATAAATCGATGTCTCGTTTCGTACGGATTTGCCGCAACCGGACGGACACAAGCGTTCAATGGGTGCAGAGGTTGATATACGGCGCGTATCCACAGATGTTTTTCGACTGAATGGTGTGGCGCCGGGAGTGCCTGGGGTTGTGGGCGTCGGCGGCGTTGAAATAGAGGTCTTTTTGATTGGTTCGGCTTTGAATAAGTCTTGAACGGAGGGGTCGAACGCGTCCTTATGTTTCTTCTTCACCTCTGGTTTGCGTACGATTGGCACTACTTTTGAAATAGGCTCCAATTCGGGCCCTAACCTCTGCTTAGGGCCGGTGCTCTTGCTTTTGTTCATGAGTTCCCGCTTTTTGTTTAAATCCTTTTTCGATGATTTAATCAATTTCTTCAGTTTCTCGGACTCTTCGCTCTCTAACCGCAGATGGAGTTCACGTTTTTTGGGCGGCATTTGAGACACTTTTTTCGCCGACAGAGCATTCATCGGCGGCTTCTGAGTCGGCTTTTCGGCGGACACCTGCTTTTGAACCAACTTCTTCTTGATTACCTCCGAGGAATCGGTGGACGAGTCGCGCCGTAGTCTTTGTTTAGACAATTCCCGAGACTTTTCCTTCTTTAAGAACTTCTCTTTAGCCATACGTTTGGTCTGAGCCCGCACTCGCTCCTCAGCCTCCAGTTTGGCCCTCTTTTGGTCGGCCACTCTCTTGAGCTCATCGCGAGGCACGCCATCACTAATGCCTTTGACGCAGGTCTGACACAGCCATTCCTGGCCAGCCTTTTCCATATTACGGCCTTTAAAGGACACAAATAGGGTATAAATAATTACAAATTCAGATAAAGTGCCGAATATTTGAATAAAAGTGCAACAAATCAGCGATTAATTGGTGGTTAAGTGCCTTGTCATCAGTGGGTGGACAGATAGCAAATACTTAAATCATCATAAAAGGGGTAAAATCAATGGGAAAGGGGTATAAATAACTGAAGAGCTGACGCTGACCTTGTTGTTTAGTGACATTAACGCACGTGCCGTGAAACCATTCCTCACAGGAGTCGCAGCCAATCATAAACCGTTCGTCATGTGGTTGTCGGCAAATACACCTGAAAATTGGCCGCAAAATAGACAAAACGTTAAAATTAAAACCAAAATACCCCTTAAATTGGCGTTTTTTAAGTGAGTCTTAAGATCAGACATCAATTGGTGATTGAATTGTGTCAACAATTTTCATATACAGATAGCAAATACAAAATCATCACAAAATGCCCCTTAAATTAAAGAAAATGATAATTACCATAACTTATCCGGATCATCTTCACTGCCAAAATCAGATCCCTCCTCTTCATCATCCATGTCCTCCTCTGAATCTACTTTAGACTCCTTTTCCTAAACACAACATAAAAAAAATTTGAAAACATTTCCATAAAAAACAACAAAAAATTAATTTCCAATAAAAACCTTAACGTCTTTGACCTCGGGTTTAATACTCTGGTCAGAAGTGACCTCTTCTCTAATCTCCTCCTTATTCTCCACACAATTCTCGTCATTCTCCACACTATTACTCTTCTGCTCTTCAGCCAAAATACCCAACTGTCCACTAAAGTCGACCTCAACCTCATCGTCATCCCAGCGCTTAGGCTTACGACGCGTCCTCTGCTGTCTTCCAGTGCCAAGGGTCTTGTCGTCGGGGTCAGTGACACCGCTAAGTGCGGCGATCACGTCGTCTAACTCTGAGGTCTCCTGTTTAGAGTCGAGCGCTGTTGAGAGGGCTTCCGGTTTTGAGCCAATGCTTGGCTGACAATCCATTCGCGACTTTTTATTAGTCGGTTCTAAACGAATGAAAAACAATATAACTATTGAAACAAATCATAGTTTGATAGCAATTGAGGGATAGTATTGTCATTGAGAGAGCACTGTATGTAAAGCTGACACTAATTATCATTATTAAGCACTGGAACACACATTTATGTGTTTCAAACAGTGAGTGGAAAAGTGTTTATTCATTATCTGGTGCTTAACACTGGCAACGGATTACAACAACAGACTGTGTGTTGCGATCAAAAAGTTTTGTTTTGTTTTTATTGTTAATGAAATTAAAACTCAGTTTTAGGATAACAGGAATGCCTTTCCTATTGAATGCCTTTTTTCGTTATCTAATCTATGCCTTAATCTTTGAATTGAACGCACAGTGCAAACAATTTGTGGCTAAAAGTGGCCCTAAAAGTGATATTCTGTACCAAAAAGGGAGTGAAAACTCAAGTATTAATGAATTAGTAATCAATTGAAAGGACAAACCGATTGTCGGCGGTTTTGGCCGCTGTTTCAGACGCTTCTTATTATTGCTTTGGATTTTGTGCTCTTTTTTCTTATCTAAATCGATGACCAGTTGACTATCATCGGTGTCTTTGACGTCATCGACAGCCGCGGAGGTGGCGGTCGGTTCGGCGCCGGCGGTTGGCTTAACCTTATGTGAAAGAAAGAGATTAAATGAAAAACTGAACTCAATTTTAATGCAGAAAAAGAGATAACAATTAAATGTCCAAAACTAAAGGCTCAGGTAAACAACAAAAAACAATTAAATTACATAACAATTGACTGAAAAAATCATTTTATAAACTCTTTTCCCGTTTTTAAAGCCAAAACACTAATCGATAATAACTTAATCACTAATCGATCCGAAGATCACTTGAATTGATCCCAAGATCTCATAATTGAATGGCTTTTCAGTCACTGTTAGGGTCGGGGTCTGAGATCACAGTCCATGCAGTGCTTTGGTATACAAACCATTGACTCCTTTTCCCGTTTAAGCATCTCTTGGTTCTCGGCTTTGATTTTCTCCAAAACAGACTTTTCTATTCTCTCGATCTGTCGCTGCGACCGCCGCGAAGCGGTCGGCGTCTTCGGTGGCGAGCGAACCATCTGAGTGGTGGGACTGCCCGGGAATCTGGTCGGCGATGGAGAGGTGGCCGAAGCGGTCGACGAGGAGGCGTACGAGTTGTCATTGAATGACGTGAATGGCGGCGAAGAAGCGATATTTGCGTTACTCTTCAGCGGCGACTGTAAACACTCGCCGTCGCTCTTCAGCGACTCACTGATGGTCACCACCGATGAGTGATGTGTCTCCTCATCGGCGCTCACTTTCAAACAGTATGTATACGAAGAGCAGTAGTTGTGGTCCTGAATGATGGCTTCGAGAGTCCTTTGTTGGAGAGGTTTGGGACCCGCGGCCCGATTCAGGTCTTGGATCAGTGAATCCAAAGCGTCCACTAAGTCGAGGCCGTCCTGGAGTTTGGCGCCCTCGTGGACGGGCAGGTCTTCGCCGCCGCTGTCCTCCGGATTGGCGGCATTTGAAGCGTTGGTCAGTATATCGGCGGTCAGATCAAAGTGGTGGCCGTCTGAGTGGTCGCCGGAGAGTAACTTCTTGACCGAATCGGTGATGAGTGCGTCGTCTATGTACTCATCTGAGGATCTGTTGGATGTGTTGTCCATCGTTGCCATTGAGTGCTGTGTTGACCACAAAGACATCCAACCGTTAGAAGCGTTGAGACAATTGTCACTCAATTGACGCAAACTATTAATGAATTTAATGTTAAAATGAATTCACAATTGAAGTGTTAATTGAGTTTTAAATGCATTTCATAATTGGTTTTGAGTTTTAATTAATTAAAAATTAAATATTAATTAATTTATTATTAGTTTTGATGTGTTTTTTGGCTTCAATTTAATTACAAAACACAACAAATAGACGCCATTTTTGTTATATTTATTTTCTCCTCTTATTATTGCTTTGGCTTTCATTCGCTTAAATACCGTTAACTGTTTCACAGGATTTGTGACCTTTTGTTAACACAATGTTTGGAGGAATGCGTTGAGAGTTGTGTTTAAAAAAGTACTGAATGTTTGTTTAGGTTTCACTTAAATAGAGGACTGCTTTCCCTTTGTCGGTGACATCTGGTGTGGAGTTTTGTAAGCGTTTTGAGCGCTTAGTGACTGAAAATCGATATTAAATATTGAATTGAATTTTGATTTTAAAGGAAATTGTTTTGCATTTAATGTCTAATCGATTGAAAGATTGGATTAAAAAGTGTTGAAAAGTGTTTACATTTTGTTTGAATTAATTGAAATTAATTTTTATTTGTTTTTCAATGCATTCAATGTTTGATTGAAAAACTTTTCTCTCATTCAAAAAGCTGTCAAAAAGTTTGTCAATCGATAAACAGTGGAAACCCTTTTCACAGACACTGTGTTCTCGTTAGCAGTTTTCGGACCCCCTGTTGGCGATTAACAGCTGTTTTCTGAGCGCCCATTGAGTGTAACGTTGTTTACGGAGTGACTCCTAATGTTGTGAACACTTGACATGAGTTTTGTTTTTATTTGCTGTCAATCAATACTAAACGCAAAACAACTGTCAATTGAAATGACATTTAAATTGTGTTTTAATTATTAGCAAATGATTTGTGATTTTGATTACAATTAGTGACAAGAAATTAGTGTTTTATTTATAATGTGTTAAATCAATCGGTGATTCAGTTTTCGGTCAATTGATTGTCAAATGTGTTGTATTTTTGTCACAATTTTGAGCCGAAAATTGAATTAAAATTTTTTTTTTTGTTTTGTTTTTTGTGTTTTTGTTTTTGTTTTCAATGTTTTTATCACTAATTGTGTGAAACAATGAAAGAAAATAAGGTTTGGATTGGCTTTCATTGCAAGCAATTAGCGATCGGTAAGGGGTTTGAAGTGTTTAATTGAATTTTTAGCACTAATTTTTTGCCCCCTTTTTCCTCCCAATCGCACACCAAAGCCATCCATAACTTCAAAACCAATTCTTCAGATTATCTTCAGCTCTCTGTCGGTGAACTGGTGGTTGTCTTACAGGAGTGCAGTGGTATGTTGTCCTCTGATGTCTTGGAGGAGTGGATCAGTTGATTGATAATTGCTTTCTCTCTCACCAAAGGCTGGTTTCGGGGATATTCACAGAGGAATAGCTCTAAGTTAGGGTTATTTCCCGCAAATTATGTACAAATAAAAGCTTTAAAATCTGATAAAAATTGGTATAAATTTACACATCATTTACAAACACCCTGTGCTGTAATACCTGTCCACTTGAGTTGCAGTTAAGACTGTTTTCACTGAATTAAGGGTTTATTTCCTGTTTATTGCAAACAGTTTTTGATTTTATCTCTTGTTTTGTAATACTTTTTGCAAACATTTTAACCGATATTTCAGTTAAGGGTTGGGTTTTCCCCCTGAAATGGATTCCCCCCTTAATATCAGATGATCTCAGTTCAAACTCATGTGGTTTTCATGTTTCCCCCTTTATTTGCATTTCGTTAAAACACCCTTTCATTACACCTATACTTGATTTAACTTTCATTCCTCTATACCAGTGATGATGTGTCTGCGCCCGAAGACCCCATCTCTCAGGAGGTGGTCTCCACTCTTCGTGAGTGGTATACAAAATGGCGGGAATTATACCTCAGAAGAGATGTGAAAAAGTTTGAGTCAATACGCATATCAATGATAGATCTGATTGAATGGCGGAAGCAATTGATATCAACGGCCACTACCAGTGATATGTCGAAGACATTGAGAGCACAGTTAGTCTCCAAAATCGATTGGGGAAACGAGTTGTTGGGTCTGGACTTTGTGCCCCGTCTTAGCGCTGGTGAGCCAATAGATCCGGACTCTAAGTCGCCGTTAGAGCTGTTGGACATACATCTGGAGCGTCAGTGTGGCAGCGGATCGGGTGATAGTGTGGTGTCATTGAGCGGTAAACAACAAAACGGACAGAAAGTGAAGAAAAATCACTTCTTATTGCGTATACGGGAGACGAATGTCAATTCAATTGAAGACCAAATTCAAGTGGATTTCTCACTCTTTGAGGGAACGGACTATTTGACCGAAAAGTTCTGCTATAAACCCAACGGCAAACTAAATAGAGTTATATTTACCGACTTGTCCACCAAATTGGTGACCAATTCGGCCGATGGCCTCCATCTCTGTATTCAAGTCTGGCGTTTCGGCAAAATGTTTGTCAATGAGCGCAGCGGTAAGACAGTTCAGGGCACCGGACACTTCAAGCGGGCGCTGGCCTTCAATTTGGTGGCCATTTCTGATCTCATTAAAGACTCGGAAGTCTCTCTAAAGCTATATGAAGGCGATATGGCATCTAATTATGACATACTTGTGCGCAAACAGACCAACAAATTAACGCATTCCCAGAACCTGTTCATCAGTATTGGCTGTCAATTGATTACCGATGAGTTGCCGACTAATATGTTGGAGTCGCCCAACACTTGTATAGCACTGACCAGAAGTTTCGGCGAAATCATAAGCGCCGGTCATTTCCGTAATGATCTCTATCTGTCGATAGAGTCGGCGGAGTTTGAAAAAGGAGGTAATAATTCATTTTTAACCCCTTTTTTGCTTTGTCACCTGATTTTAAATTTTCATTGGAATCTCTGTTAGGGTTAGGCTTTTTATACCCCTTTTTCTGTGCTTTTCAGTCAAACAATGATTAAATCTGTGTTTAATTGTGCGCGAGTTTAGAATCGTTTGAATTTTAAGGGGGTTTTTAAATAATTAGTTCATTTTTTACACCCTTTTCTGCTCTTCTTATCATTTGTTTAACCAATGAATACATTAATGATTTTTTTCGGCAAACACTTGACCCGAATTGCAGGCAAAACGATACCAAAGAATATCGAAGTGTCCACCTGTTTGGTCACCGAAAACGGCATTCAGGAGAAGGCCATCAGTGGTGGCGTCAATGACGACAGACTAACGTTCCACAGATCTCATGTGCTATACCATCAAAACAATCCCAAACTGAGTGAACAGATGAAAGTTCACGTGCCGTTAGACCTGTTCGAAGGGGCGCACATCCGCTTCGAGTTCCGGCACTGTTCCTCGAAGGACAGGGAACGCAAATTGCTTGGCTTTGCGTTTTTACCGCTGGCCGACAATCTCGGCGCCTGTATTACCGACGGCAGTCATGAGCTCTATATCTATAAGTGCGATGATATCCGCAAATTAGATAACGTAAACGATTACATATTCATACCCTGGGGTCCGAAGGACACGTGCAGTGCCTCCAACTCTGGTATGTTCTCCCGTTCCACCAAAGAGTGCGCTCACGTGAAGACATGTCTGGTGTCCTCCAAATTGACGCAAAACAGTGATCTCTTATCACTGCTTAAGTGGCGGACAAATCCCGATGCGGTCAACGACGCCCTCCAGCGAGTGATGCGAATCCCGGGCGAAGAGTTGGTTAAGTTCTTGGAAGACGTTTTGGACGCACTGTTCGCTCTGTTCGCCAACAATGACGGCTCGACTACCAGTCATTCGGGACTTGTCTTCAAAGTGTTGATCCATATATTCATGACTTTGGCTGAAACCAGGTTTAAGTCCTATGAGTCGGCGCTCGACGTCTACATTGAGTCTCAATTTTCGGCAGCTTTAGTACACAGAGGACTGGTATCCTGTGTTAAACAGTGCGCAGAGTTGGTTACACTGCAGGACAAACGAGAGCCGATCTTGAAGTGCATGCGAGTGCTCTCGTGGGTCATTAAGTTCATCATTCAGTCCCGTATTTTGTATACCAGAGCCACCGGTCATAATGACGACAGCGATAGCTTTCGCGCCGATATGTTTGCACTCTATGGGGCACTCAATAGGGTTTTGTCGTTTGAAAGTAAAGGTAATTATTAATTGTTTTCACAATTTTAGTCCTAATTTTGACCAATATTTTCGGTGATTAAGGATCGGGTGATGAGAGTATAGCGTCAATACAAGAGGCAATCCTACTGTCCATTCCGATAACATTCCCGCAACTGATACCAGTGCTAAATGTAATGAATTTGTCGGAACTGATAAAAACGATAATAAACTCCGTGTTTGACGGAAACCACAAAATAATTCGCGCAAAACTGCTGGTCATCAACGAAACGGTCAAATGTGCGGACATCTGGTCGGACGACGAGTCCCGGTTCGAGCTCTTGGACACTGTTATCCGGCAACTGGTCCTACATATCACCGAAAAGGAGTCGCTGCCGATATTGAGGCACATAATCATTGAATTGCGTCAAAACAGTAGCACTCGAGACACGGAGATGCTGTCCATCGGCGCACTGGACGTAATGGTAGAGCATATCATCGATCTGTCGGACATTCAACACAACGACTCCAACTATTTGTCAAATTTTATCACTTGTTTTATATCACTGTTGGATCGGATGAGGGAAACGGATTTCATACAACTCTTTGAGATCCGTTCCCACCGACAGCGCAAAGAACTCCTGTGCCATATATTTGCCGCCTTTCACGCAATACTCGTCCACTTCCCGGACCAGTGGGTGGTTATGAAGATGACAGTCAATCACGTGATTCTGTGCTCTCTTCAAGAGTTGTGTGCAATAATGAGTCGCGACTTTCTCGACCACAGCTTCGATATCGTGGTCTGGCGTTCCTTCTTCTCACTGGCCATCAGTTTCCTCACTCAACAGCGGCTACAGTTGGAGTCGTTTTCGGTGCTCAAACAGCAGTCGATTCTGGAAAGGTATGGCGATATGCGAGTGCTTATGGGCTTTCAATTGGTCACGTGTTGGGAACAGTTGGGTCAAAACAAAATCAATTTCATACCGTCTTTGGTCTCACCGTTTCTTGAGGTGACTCTTGTGCCCGAGGCTGAGCTCCGGAAGGCAACGATCCCTATATTCTACGACATGATTGACGTCGAGTTCAATACTAACGGAAACTTCAAACAGGTTTTGATTGACTGAACATTCAATGAGTTGTTATATCTGTGGCCCGATTTGTAGGTCGAGTGCGCTCTCATCGATAAATTAGATATTCTGGTCAACAACGGCGCCGGAGATCCAGAGTTCAGGCAATTGTTGTCAACGATGTGAGTATTGATTGAATTTTTTGCTCATTTTTCTAACATTTTTAACCGAAAACTGACGAAACGTTTCGTTCATTCAATGCTAACAATAATAGGAATAGTATTAAACAGTTGTAAGACTTTCCGCACTTTTATTGCCCGAAAAAGGGGTTTATTTTAAAATTGAATTAATTTTGAGCCCCTTTTCCATAGCCTTAGCGATAAGTTAGTGTTACTGAACCCCTTATGGCGCGACGACGGCCACCGACTCATCAACTCTTTGTCTAAATTGATGTCACTTTTAATTGATTACCGGAAAGTGATGGCCGGCGACGGCGACGCTGTCCTCATGTGTACCTACGCTCTGCTCCGCTTCTATAGGGATGAGATCTGTTCGGCCAATAGGACGGCCATTATGTTGCGGTACATCGAGAGGCTGTCCTCACTTCACATACCTTTAGGCAATTTTGCCGAATCGGCGTTTGCCCTACAATTGCATACAAACCTCTTGGCCTGGGATGTGAACGACTTCCAGAAGAAGGAGTCGTTATACCAGACTATTATTGATTACTTCGATCGGGGCTCGTGTTGGGAGGAAGGGGTGAAGATGTGTAAAGAGTTGGCGCCGGTATATGAGATGAACTATTCGTTGGAGAAATTGAGTCTTTGCCTCAAAAGACACGCAAACTTTTTGGACAAAATACTGACTAAACTGAGGCCAGAGAACGAGTACTTCAGGGTTGGGTTCTATGGCTTGGATTTCCCCACTTTTCTACAGGTGTTGATTGCATTTAATACCCACCTGTGCTCTACTGTTGTGCAATATATTCAATGATTTTTCAATGTTTTAGAACCGAGTCTTCATATTCCGTGGCCTAGAGTTGGAAAGGATCGGCGCTTTCACACAACGTATACAATCGGAGTTCCCGTCCGCACAACTGCTGACCAAAAATGTTCCGCCGGACGAGTCTATCACCGAATCTCAGGCCCAATGTATGACACAATTGTTTGAAACCTATTTTGCACTCAAACTCTCTATTCATTTAAAGACATTCAAGTCGTGGCCGTTAAGCCGGTGGCCGAACCGCCGCACATACCGAAGAGTGATTGGACACCAGTGCCCGAAACGGCGCTCAACTATTACAACACAAATTGTGTCCGAAAGTTCATTTACGACAGACCTGTGCAAAGAGCGCCCTTCGATGCCAACAATGAGTTCAAGTCGTTGTGGATTGAGAGGACCTGTTGTCAGATTGAGCACCAATTGCCGGGTGTTCTCCGTATGTTTGAAGTGGCCAACAGTCAGGTGACTCAGGTGTCACCCATAGAGCACGCGTGTGAGACCATAGAGAATATGAACAATGAGTTATCGAAACTGATCTCTAGTTTTACCGCCGAAGCGATGTATGAATCCATTGCTCCGCTTTCGATGCGATTACAAGTAATACAAGAGTTTTTGTGTCCATTTCTGGCCAATGATTAACTCCTTTCCCTCCTCTTTAAGGGTATACTCGAGGCGGCAGTGAATGGCGGAGTCGCCAAATATATGGACGCCTTTCTTGTGCCCGCATTTATAGCCGCGAATGCAAACCAAACAAACTTTATTATACGCTTGAAGTCAGGGATTGGACATCAGGTGCGCATTCTTGAAGGGGGTCTTACACTACACGGCCGGTTAGCGCCACAGTCGGT
>JAQGAT010001232.1:0-16365 GCA_034687845.1 Pantelozetes paolii
CATTAATAATGAGTCAAAAGTTTTATTCATGAAAATTATTAACGATTTACCCCTGTCTTATGAATAATATTCAGGGTGATATAAAAATTAAGTGATTTATATCAATTTAGCTCGAACATGATATTTTCCCCTGACAGGGTGTATTGTGACCACAGGGGCTATGATTTAACAATTTATTGTTCATGTAATCGCTTTGCAGTGAAATGTTATGCAATGATTGCAGTATCGGATACTTGACATACCTGTGCCGCCAGTGGTGCTGCTGACGCCCTCTATGGAGGTGCAGAAGAGGCTCTCGAGATGGTCTGCTTGGAAGTCGTCGAGGATTGTGTCCAAATCGCAAAAGCCATTTGTCTGACCATCTATTCCTTCTTCGAGAAACTTAAGATCAGTTGATGACAGCTCTCGAAGTTCTCGTGAATGCGATGACAGAAACATAACGTAACATAACTGAAGATCTGTTCAAATGTGGCAAACGTTGTATTAATGTTGTATTAATTGCATCAATAATTTAATCAAATAAAATCAATTATGTATTTATTTTAAAGACCCAGCTCAAATATAAAAGGCTTCATGAAATTAAGCTTGAGCATTTCTTGATACATAGCTGCACAAGATAGCAAAAAAATACTGTCACACCCTTCCCCCTGTGCCAACGATCAAAGTGTAATTTTACAGGTATACCCATCATCACCACCATGGTGAGTTTTCGGGTTTGGCACCAATATTTGGAATTTCGGAGGAAAAGTTGATTTTTAGGACAAAAATATAAAGTTTTTGGGAAAAGTGAAAAATTTAAAAGAAAATCAATATTTGATCCAAAATTGTGGCTAAAATTGCAATAAAAATGATACCCCTCCTCCCCCACCCACCCCTCCCCCTTAAAGTGGCCGAGTTTGGTCACTTATGAGATATTCAGTGTTAAAGTGATTGAAAGTATTTCTTTTGTCTCCAGTTATAAGTGTGAATACAATCACACGATATATAAGATTAGAAATATTTTCAATTAAATTATGATTTGATTCAAAGTTTTCACTCATTTTTATATTATTTTGCAAATCATTGAATAAAAATTCAATTTTAGTTGAATTTGACTCAAATATCACTTCAATAGTAAAGCCAGTTATACCTGAATGTGCATAGGTATCAAGAAAAGCTCAAGCTCAGTTTTATGAATCTCTTATATTTGGGTCCCTTTTAATGAATTTAAAGTATTTTCTGAGGTTTTTATTTTACAATAATTTTCAAAAATATCCCCTGAAATGTCTATAATAAATAAAATGTCCCTTCACTTCACTGCTTATTAATATTTGTTTGATAATTAATTTTTGTTTAAATAATTATAAAACCGATTATTAATTGAAATAAAAATTAAATTAATTTAAAAAATATTAATAAAAATATAAAACAAAAGAAATATTTTGTTAAAAATAATATTTTAGTGACAAAACCCCTGACAACGCAATATAAACGCCATATTTGTTGACCCGAGAGTACCCCTCCTTAAGGTTGAAAGACCTTTCACAGAGAGTTTGTTAAACTAATGTTAAGAGTGTTTTTAAATTGTAAATCAGTGGTTATCAACAATAGGAGCTTGGTTCAAACTGTAGCTAGTAAATAGTGAGCTTGGCAATAATTTGTAATTCACCAATAGTGGACAAAAAATGGCCAAAAGTGGCCAAAATATGTGATGAAAGAAATGCCTGTACACTAGTATCAGGTTCATTGATGGTACGTTGACTTGCAGTGAGTGAGTGAGAGATCAATGCACTCATACGACCGATTCTGGTGCACACATACACACACACTGGGAGAGGGGGAGAGGGTTGGGAGAGTGAGTGGGGAGTGAATGGGAGAGGGAGTCCAGAGTTGTTGAGAGAAAGTATGAAATAATGTTTTTAAAGGTTTTAATGAAAACTTTCTCTGAAATAAAAACTAATAATAAAAATACATTTAAATTAAAAGTAGAGTTCACTTGAGATCGTTGGCCCAAATCAGGGGCCCAAATCATAGCCACTATAGTATAGTAAGTATACTATTATTTTGAAGGCATCTCACAATCTCTCGGCTCAGCTCTCTCTCACTCAGAGGTCATTGACTCATAAAAACTTTGTTTGTCATTGAGTTCACTCACCTCTCGGTTGAGAACCTGCGACCAAAAACTCTTAGGCTTTTTGGGACCAAAACTATCGGCTGTTTGGACACAATTAGCGGTCAATCCATGGGTTGATTACAATTGGCTTTTAATCCCTGTTTTCAATTCAATGTGTTTTTTGGCTTCAAATCACTGTTTAAAACACTATTTAATCAATAGTTTGTTGTTTTCAACGCATACTGTATATGGAAAACAGCGATCGCACTGAAAGTCTATGTCCTCTCACACACACACACCGAACACATACTGCAGGCACTGGTAATGGTGTACAGACGCAGAGAGGCAGCACTGGTAGCCGTACACTGGTATGGCAGCACAGGTACCCTCTTTTTCATTAGCTCTTCAGCAGGCGGTGGGTTGAGTCCATTGACTCCTCAGGGATGGTAAACACTGGGAATGCCTGTGCAGTACGTTTGGCCAGTGCTGTGGGGGAAGGGGTTTGGCGTCTATGTGGAGGAATGTTGGCTCCAGTATTAGGGGCTGAGTATTGGTTGACGTTATGTTTGGATTGTTATATAAATTTCGATTTTATTTGAATTTAAAATCAAAAGTTTTTGAAATAGTTTTAAAGCATATGTTGTTTAAGTAATTTAATCTTTGAAGAACAGGTGGAAATTGTTAAACCCCTGAAAATATTCAATCTGGATATAATTGCCAATAATTGTAGCTAGCTCATTTACTTTTATTTTAAGATTTTCAAACTTTTAAGGGGGATTTTAGTCACAATTTGAGGGTGTTGCAACTTTGTTTTGTACACTGTTATTTTTATTAGTCAGGGTCTATTTTTAAATTTCTATTTCCAGGGGGTATTATTGTTGTTGTTGTTACACTGTATCCCCAATTATTCAACAGTATTTCAGTTACAGATTGTAATTCATTATTAATTGTTTAGGTTTTCCTAAAAGTGATTTGAATTGAGACTAAACTTCAAAAAGCAATAGATCTTTGAAATCGCTTTTTCTTATGTATAATATGTTTATTCATTCAAACGTTTTGCTTATATTATAATAAAAATAGATTTTAATATCATTTATAACATTCAATAAGTGATTCACAGAACTTTTTGACTTGTTTCTGGTGCTTTTCATTCTCGCAGTGAAAGTTGATTTGAAAATAGATTTTTTCAGATTTAATCTCAAATTTGTTTTAAAAGTGTTTTTCAAAAATCAATTATTTATTTATTTTTGGATTTAATAACTAATGATTTTATAGATTAGTGTTTTTATACCTGTTTTTTTGATTATTGAAAAGATTAACAAAAAAGATTTTGATATCCAGGTGTTTGAAGATTTTTTTAAGCTAGATAAGTTTTTATGCACAAAAAGTATTTTTCTCTTCAAAGGGTTGGGATATTTGTCACACAATTTTAATTATCTTTTTTATACAGGTATTAGATTTTCATGACTGAGTGGCGAATCGTTTATTCCTAAAGTGATAGCAAAATATCGATCGATAGTATCAGTGCTTTAGTGGCGAGTGCTTTGAGTGCAACAAATGTTTGATTAAGTTTTTTTGGCTGAGATTTTCATTTATGAATAGATATTATCTAATAATAGATTAAATTTTTAGATAAAGTTTGAGTGCAATTCAAATATATTTGATATTAAATCCAATGATTTATTTTAATATTAAATATATATTCAAAAACTTTTAAATAACTGTTAATTTCATTCAATAGTTTGAATTTCAAAAAATACATGATTGACCAAGATTGTATGTTTGCCTTAAGGTATTCAGGGGCAGAAAAATAGCCTTAAGGGGTATTAAAAATTTATATTTATTTCCAATTTTCACAAAAACATAAAAATAAGTTTCAAAGAAAGCATTCATTTTCTCAAAAGAAAAGATAAACAACTTTTTAATGTGAAAATTGAGTATTGATTTGAAATGAATGTCTAAAAATATGTTTAAAAGGAATTTTCCAAATTTTTTAGGTCCAGGGGTAGACTAGTCAGGGGTATAATCAACAGTTATTTGAGATAAACCTTATTAAATAAAAGTAAAAGTATCCCGCACTTAACAACAGACTAACTGTTCAATTGAAAAGTGATTTTAATTGCCGTTTCGTCTTTCATGTCATTATAATTGTCAAAAAAAAGTTACAATTAAGTGCCAAAACAAAAGGTCTAATGAATAGGAGAGGGGAAGAAAAGAAAATATTTAAATTGAAAGTGAAATATAATTGAATTGAATGTAAGATATAATTGAGTCTTAAAATACAAAAAATAAAATAATAAACAATTGAAGAAAAAATTTATTCAAAACTTAATTCAAAATAACTTTAAATACAAATAGCTTTCACTCTATTATTAAAATCAAATTATATGCTCTGAATAGCTCTGCGCTAATGATTATTATCTTTATTTTTATATGTATTTGATATTTAAATAACTTTTTTTATTTTATGATTCAATGGATTACTTGTAATACAATTCATATTTTTTGGTTGTCTATCGAAAAGCAGCAAAAATTTGCCAAACATTTGGTCAAATATTTTTTGCTTAACTTATAACCAGTTTATGACGTTTACAGTCAGTCAACAAGAAATTGCAGAACAATTGAAACGTTTCTTTAGAAATACTATAAAAATCTGTAGATAAAGGGGTTTTTACAGATAATTAGATCAAATGTTTGGTAAAGTTTTACCCCTTTTTCCTGATCATAATCTGCGGCTGTCTTTATAATACAATAAAAGTTTCAGACATTTTCAGTAAAATTTATGTCAAATAACTAATCATTGATTCAAACATTCAATTAAGTGTTGATTTGATTTGTTTTTTGCCAAAAACTTGATTGAAGTCTCGAATGACTTATGTTTTTAGTAATCAATAATTTAAATACAATTCAATAATAGCTTAATATTAGTGCAAAAAGTGAATACAAAACATGAAAACTAAAAATAAGCACTTTTTCTACCATTCCTTTGACTAATGAATTGAAACAACTGTTTGTTACGAAATAGCCATCAATTGAGGCGTGACTAAAATTACCCTCGATTTTATTGTAGTATAAAAAATTTTAAAAATAGACCAGGGTAGTATTGTTTACTGTTATAATAATGTAATATATCAGCTTTCGTTTGAAGGGGAATTAGCATTTGAAAAGATTACATCCCCTCCCACCATTGAAAACACTTATATAATCCTAACCCCCTGTGCAGTAAACGTTATTTTCATTGTCTATAAATTGTATTCAAAAATGAGTAATATTTTCAAAATATTTGATTTGAATTAAAAGTTATTAAAATAAATGTTTAATTCAATTAACGTTTGATTTCATTAATGATTAGTTGAAATATTATGTAAATATGATTTGGATTTTTTTGGGGCAATCAAGACCTTTTAGCGGATATTAAGAATTTTGAGATAGGCTATATAATATTTAAGTATTATAATTATAAATATAAACAAGTTAAATTTAAAGGTGGGTTGTTGTTAATACTTTCTCAATTATTTTTATTGCCATCATAATATTAATACTTATATTTGACGCATTGCAAGCATTGTGCCCCTGGTAATCCCCAGCGATTAATTTATAAGTTTATATTTAACGCAACTTTTATGAATAATTGGTATTTTTATCCAGCAATAGGTTGGGTCTAACAAACTGACCCAAAATGTCTGCTATCTTTGTGTCTAATATTTAGTCTATATTTATAGAAATCTAATTAATTTTTGTCTGATATTAAAAATTA
The DNA here is from genome assembly GCA_034687845.1 of Pantelozetes paolii. Taxonomy (NCBI): domain Eukaryota; kingdom Metazoa; phylum Arthropoda; class Arachnida; order Sarcoptiformes; family Oribellidae; genus Pantelozetes; species Pantelozetes paolii. Next base: position 5,850 of record JAQGAT010001232.1, read on the forward strand.
GTTTACGTTTAATGTCGTCGATTTGTGATTGGTAACTTTAGTATTGATTTTTATAGTTTCTCAAATTTCTTATCTTAAACTGAGATGGAGTTACCTTTCATAGACTGGAATTGGATAGCATTTTGATCAGAATTTTTTCTCAAAGCAATTAATTATTTCTATTTTTATAGTGATTTTATATATCATTTAAATTAAACTTTGATTCAAATGATAACTCATTTATTGCTTAGCAAGGTAATTAAATTAAATGGACTGCAGTAAATTAAATAGCATTTGGGCATGAAAGCAAAATTCAGTTAAATAGTTACATAAATTAACATTTTATCAATTGATAGAAACAACACTCCTATTAGAAAGTTGAGTCTAATTTTAAGAATAAAATCTGTTTCTGGTATATTAAGCCTTAAGGGGGTCAAATTCATTTATAATTTTGCCTGATTCAATTTTATTTAAGTGATTTAGTTAGTAAAGGTTTTAATGATCACTTGTGTTGTAATGACATTTCAGTTGTCTTTGAATAATAACACCAATAATTCAATACAATTGTTATAACATTTAACTAATCCATGAAATCCTAGAGATTTTTGCATTGAATTTGGAGATAGAAATACAGTTTAGGATTATTTGTTGCAATAAATAGAGAATTAGGGCTATGAATGAGAAATTGTATTAAATGTGTCTTGGTAATACCTGTTTTTAAGTTTACTTTCATGTTTATTGAAAAATGAAAATTAATTTATCGTAAATCTAACGAAACGTAAATTTGTTGTTCAAAAGTCTAAAGATTTTAATCAATTTTCCGGGTTTTGTGAAATACATTGTTAAGAGTTATAAACACTAGTATTGGGTATAAAATGTTTAATAAAAATACTTTTCAAATATATTTATAACGCAAACAATAATACACTTTTTCAAGCCTTTATTTAAATCCTAATTATTTTGTTTGTTATCACTAAATGAAAGCACGATTTCTTATCTCTTGTTTTTTGTACTCTTTTTTTTATATTTAATAATTAATTTTACTTTTTATAAAAGCATTTCGTTTTTGGATAGAAATGTGTTTCAAATGTAAGACTGGTTTTTTGGAGGGATTTAAATGAAAATTCAGGTTTTCTTTTATTTATTAAATTCATATTCGGAGAGAGAGAGAGAGAGAGAGAGAGAAAGAGAGAGAGAGAGAGAGAGAGAGAGAGAGAGCACATTTTATTGTCTATGCATTAAATGCTTTTGATATGTGTTGTGATGTTTGTGTGAAATGAATTCATAATAAGAGAGAATATTCTGTTTATTCTTATAGAAAGAGATTTTTTGTGAAAATTTGTTTCAAATTCTTATATAATTTTAATTCAAATGTCATTTCCAGTAAAATTTTATTATTATATAAATAATTTGCATATTTTTTACCAAACAAATACTTTTTTTGTTACAAAAGTACAGTAAAGGGGAAAAATATTTTTGTATTAACTTATAATTAGATATGCAGGATTATATTTTTTTAGTCCCTTTCACCTTAACATTTATTTAATAATTATAACGGTATTGTATAGAAAATTGGCTTACCTTCGTCATAATTGATTTCATATATATCCAGTACATCTAATACATCCATTTGTTAGCTTATCTTATGTTTTATGCATTTTATTTAAATTTTTTAATAGTCATGCACTCAGTATTGCCCCAGTATTTGAAGATCCCCTTTATTTGAAGGTTGCTTTCATACTTACTTCTGGACGACACCTAATTGTGAAATAGATTTCAAAAGAAATTCATGATTTAATAAATATTTTTGTTAATTTAGAGATTGACTGAAGAGTAGATTCAAGATTAGTTAACTTTTCAAAGCTTTTGATTTATTTCAATTGAATAAAAGTTTTTAAAGAGTTTTATGTCTTTTGTGTTTAAAATATAAAATAAAGAAATTTAACTTTTTTTTGAGAATAACTCAACAAAACTAAACAAATGACTGTTTTTTCCAATGAATTTGAAACAGTTTTATAAATTCAGGGTCTATTCAAAGGCAAATATATTTAAATAAACTTTAGTTAAAACTCATATTAAAACTCTTCAAAAACCTATCTATCGTTTGCACTGAAACTTTTAGTTTGTTTTAATACTAAAACTATTGATTAATTTTGTTTAATATTTCCTACTTTTGGTCGAAATATCATACGAGAAAAGTCTAAATGTAGTAAAATATGTAAAAATAATCAATAGTTTATTAAATGCTAAATTAATTCTTATATATATTCGTGTTGTTTTGAAAAATTAATATTTTTTTAAACAAAAATAAAAATTCAATTTTATTTATGACTTTAATTAGTCTTTTGATACTTTTTTTTAGCATTATTTTTATGACTTTTTATTTATTATAGAAATATATGTGATATTTAAAACCAATTATTTTTATCGGTTTGAATCAAATATTATTGATAAGTATTGCTATTAAATAAATTATTAATTTCTCTCACCTGTCAGTTGTTATATAATGTTAAATATATACCGGTTTACCCCCTTTTTGATTGGTTATAAATTTTAATAAAATTTTATTATCAATAAAATGAATACAACTTTTATTTAATAACAATTAATTATAGGTTTTATTAATAAAATTCAATAAATATTATATATTTTTAAACCGACAAAAGTATTACAATAAATGTTTTGAAACATTTTCTTCATAACAATTTATAGCAAGGGGTTATCACTCAGTGTTTACAGTAATTGGTTCTTGTGAAATTAGTATTTCTTTGATAAGTGATTCAACTTTTTTATTCAATTTTTACACACATTTTTTGAAAATTGATATTTATTTTGAAGACGTAATAAAAGTTAACAAACATTTCAATAATATTGAAAACAAAATCCTAAACAAGGTTTTGTTGATTTGTTATTCAAAACACCACTTATTGTAACTGCAATTCACTTTAATTATTAGATGACAAACAAAACTTGAATTTAAATTTAAATTTAAGTTTAAATCTAAAATTATTTATAATTTATTTTTTTCACAAAAATACTTGTTTTGAATTATATTATCAAAGAATAGGACTTTTAAATGAAATTTAAAATCAAATCTTTTCATTGGGTTTCAAATTGTTTACAAAATTTTAACTGATTTTTCAAAATATAGAGAAAAATTGTTTTTCACTGAATCTCTTTCATTCAAAAAAGGATTTGATTAATAAGTAATTGATTTTTGAGTTACAAAAAAATTATTTTGAATTGATTTTCAATATTTACACTTCAATTGATAGCTATAATGAAATGTCTTGAACCTATTGAAAGGGACATAAAAGATAAATTCTGGGATCTATTGATGAAAATGCGTTAAAATTCACTGACCAGGGATTGGACAGTAGTTTTTGGTATTTTATAAATTTTAAGAGCTATCATAAGATCAGACTATTTTAATGTATTAAAAATTCTCAGACCCTTGAGAGTGAAATAACTCATATATCATGATAATTGTCAGACCGACCCTGTTTTGTGATGAACAGCAGTTGCGATGTATTGGCCTGTGATCTCAGATTGAATACTAGTCAGACTTATACCGTTAAGTGTGACTATAAATGAGAAATCTTTACAATAGGCCTAACCATCCGATTAATAAAATGATGAGCATATGTCCTTTCACCTATGATAATGATAAATTTCAAATTCAAAGTTATTATATTAAACTCTTATGTAATATTTGTTTGATTTAATTAATATCACATTCATTTGACAATAATTATTTAATATTGATTATATAATAATCAAAATTACCATGCTGTAGTTGTTTACTGTTTATTTAAACCGTTTGTTAATCAATAAATATAAAACAAATATCTAATTATTTTGCAAATTCATAAAAATATGTTTTTATAGCATGATAATATTGTTTTATATACTGGCACGTTTTTCTCAAATCATTCTTTACTTAATAACAAAACTGAAAACTCATTTAATACATGAAATCATAAGAAATAAAACTAAATATAATTTTTTATGAAATCTTATAAAACTTTAATTAAATATAAATTATTATTGATTTATTGCAGACACTATTAAATTGAGTAATAATTGATATATTAGTGAATTGGTTATCAAATCTGTATTTAATTGAAATTAACATAAATAGCATTGACTAGTGAGCGGAAAGTTAGATCAGTATTAGTATACAAGTCTAGTGTAAGTCATGTAATAAATTGGTCAACCATTCAGGAAATACATGCTTATAAAGAGTGAGAGTATATTCAGGTTAACTTAATTTTCGACTCAATTGATTGATTGCGTATATTTTTAATATTTGATTAACTCTTATCACAATTTGTTTTGTTTTTTGCTATTTATGTAAAACTCGTTTTCATTATTAATTGAAAACAAATTGAGAAAAGACTTGATTATTCATTAAATTATTGAAATTATTCATCAAAATTGATGTCAGAGTTAATGAATGTTTGTTTCAAATCATATTAAATGTTGAAAATATGAGAGGTTTTAATGAAGAAAAAATAGATATCATTAATATTTTAATAGAACATTAGATAATGGCATGACTTTACTCATTTTATTTTTTAAGCTCCTCAATCAAAACCCCCTTAAAATAAAAGTTAAACTAAAACTCTGTCTGACTTTTCACGCAATATCAAACATTAAACCCCTTATTGTTTACAGAATTCTTATGTATTTATGGAAACACTGGAAAAATCAGTGAACCCTTTCGATGACATCCCTGTGTGCTATCGGTGCTGAGGACTGAAAGGCAATCAATTAGATATGAAAGGTATCTTATATTTAAGACATGAATCACTGGTCAATAATTGTTGTGTCAAACAATGTGAAACAATGTTAGATAACATCGCAAACATACCTCTGCTGTTAATTGGCTTACGTTTTATGCATTAAATCCAGAGAAACGTTGTCTTTATTGTAATGGATGTATAAAAGAGTGGTTTAATACCCAGTATTAAATGTCTCTCCAATTTAGCCATTGATGGCTTATCTCAATATAGAGAGTAGAGTTGAGTTGAGTAGAGTATATATCAAAATATAATACCAGTGCTGGTCATCAGCTCGAGTATCAAAAATCAATGATTTCTTTGTGTTTATATATGTCTTGTATTTTTAGTGCAATTATTTTAATGATTGAACAAAAAAAAACAAATTCTTATGATTGGGAACACATATACTGGAAATGGAGATAAAAACTAGTTGACAACCACTGGTATAAAAATCAATGCTTTTTGATGACTGACCTCAAGTCTAATGCGTTATAAATATATAAATCATTTTTATTGTTATTTTTTGTTATTAACTTAAAAGTGATTTATATTTAATCTCAACTTCTTTTTGAGGGATTGTTTCAGTCATTGATGAGATTGTGTCGGAAGTGTTGATGTGTTTTATAGACCTCTCGACGCGATTACACTGTTTTCCGATTAAGCTTTCCCTCAATTATTGGGAAAATATTTTTTTTTTACTTTACTTTACATTTGTTTTTTCAGTTGTTTTCTTCAGTCAAACATTTTCACAGAATATTATATTAAAATTAGTGATAAACACAAGAAATAGGAGCAAAAGGTTCACCACTTGTTTGACATTTGATAGATTGCATGGAATTTATTTTAATCTAATTCTTGTCGTCTGAATCACATTCTTCTGATCCAATAATTCTTAATCCCAGTGCATAATATGGTGTTTTTTATAGTTGTTGTTTACTGTCCTGTTATATAATACACTGTTAATGACTATTGAGTACTATTTTTCAGAATTCAATGATAACTGTGAGTAAAATATATACAAATAATTTTTGTTTATGTCTTTACGGCGAAGGAATGTATCTATAATTGAATACAAATTAATGGTAAAGTCAGACACAAGTGGTATTACAAGTGTATGGATCGACAGACTGTCGACGCCTTCTCTGGACAGTGGTTTGGGTGTCGACGGTCACTGTTGTACAAAAAAGTTTAGTAAATGTTTTGCGAAACTGTCGACTCATTGTGCAGTAAAGGATAAAATTGACGGCACTGTTGATTAGGGCCAACAGATCCATAAGCTCTCCTAAACTATGGTAGACATACATCTGGAACTGGTCTCCAAGTATACCACTTAAGAGTGCGACCAAACCCGATGGGAATTCAGTGATGAGAAAGAGTAAAAGTATTGCCAAAAGCATTCGTGTGGTTCTGTCACAGTGTTGACTGTTTGTGACCACCAGGTGCTGAGCGGTTGGTATGTTATTATAGTCGATGCCGTGTTGTTTGAGCCGTTGCTTGCGTTGATTCGCCCGATAGAGCACTCGTATTAGCGCTAGTGATAGATATGTGAGTGCTATACAGGGAATCAGTTTTGTCAGCACTGAGAACATCCAAAAATTGAGTTTCACTAATATCTGTCCATTTGTTTTGGCGATTTCGCTGAGTCCCACCTTAAGGGGCGAAACAGTGGATTCAGTTTTGTTTGAATAATTCAGTAATATTTAAGTCACTGATCAAAAGAAATGGTAATAAAAGTGATGTTTAAAAGTAATGAACAAAATTCTGCTGAGATTTCAATGTTTTCTCAAAATTTATTTATAAAAGTTATCCATTAATAATGAAAATCACATCATAAGCACTGACATCCCATTCCCTTCAATCGATTTTTAGAGATTTTAAAATTTAATTTGTTTTTGGGTTTAGTTTTTGTTTTGAAAGTAAAGTAAATTTACTTAAAGTTTTTATAAGACATTTACAAAACATTTATTTTAATAATTGATTTTTCTTCTCTAAAAGTGAAACGATTTTTCAAATAAATAAATAATTTTTCAATTTTATAGTAATTTTATAGTTAATCATAAAAACAACAATTATTTTTGCAGAGTTGTGCACAATATTAGCAATAAATGAATACATTTCCTCTCAATTGCGACTTAAGGGGCAATAAATGATTAAAATATAGAAAATTAGTCCAAACTTTATGACTATTTTTTTGAATCAAATATTTTACACTAAATCCAAACCCTAATCCAAAGCATAACATAAATTGATTTTAATTTTAGTGAATATTATGTTTAATTGTTTGAAACAATTTCATGACAAACGATAACTGTTTATAATATTTAATGTTTTAATCCTTTCATTTAAAGCAACGAAAAATAGTTTAATTGAAAATAACAATTGAGTTGTCATTACATAAAGACATTAAGATTTAAATTATAAAATAAATTTGTTTGAAACGCAAAGACAAACCAAAAACTAGGAAATAGTGAATCAAATCAAATGAACTATAAATTGAATTTTGGTTATCATTAATGGGTTTCAGTATTTTTGATGAAAACCTCTTTGGATTAATAGTGAATGTAATGTAAATTAAATAAAACTTTTTGGTTGTGATAAATGGCTGAAAATAATTCTCAATGAATATTGAATTATATAATAATATATCATTGAAAACAAACATTAATTTTCATGAGATCTCTGTCTTTTCAGTTGAATATTATATTTCTTGTCTTCAAATATCAATCTTTTTGTATAAATTTAAACAATATTATAATTTATGACTTTTTTCATTCAATATTTAATTGAATTGAATAACGATTTAAACGGATTATTGATGTCTTTATCTAAAGATAAAGAGAGGGTTGACTGGATTGTACTTTAAATACAGTATAAATTAAAAACTTTCTTGATCATACAAGTTGTAAATTATCTTAAAATTTAGCTAATTTGTGACAATTCTCAGAAAACCCCCTTTGATTGTACATAATGTATAGCTATTTGACCCCTTATGACCTTCTCATAGCTCAAACAATGCGGCCATCATTTTATTGAAGAGATAGATCTCAGTCTAAGTATGAGATAAGTATAAAATGTCAAAAAAGTAAATCTCATTTCATATGTTATATCAATACGTTTTTGTTTGCTTTGAGTTTAGGTATAAAAAGTAGAGAAAAAAAATCTGAAATAAGTTTCTCTTTACTCATAAAATCTCTATCAATAAGAAATGTTATACTAAATGGCAGGGAATGGATATTTGGCTCAGGAGTGTGACACGTGGATTGATACAGAATCTAAAGCACTGGTATTTAGTGATCAAACGATTTTCACTTTTAAATGATTGATAAACTTTTCTTTGGCTTAAATAAAGTGAAATATATTTCAATAAATGATTTATATATAGACATCGGCTTTGAATTAAATAATCATTTGATTGTCTAATCATTGAATCAATCAATTGATTATATTCTCTGTTTAGTCTTCAATAAGTCCTAATGATAGCACTGCACAAGTAGTTTGACATCTAATCAATACTATTGTTGTCGACAGTAATGCTTAGAATCAATACTTAAATGACTTTAGATTGGGTTTAATGACAACACGTATTGCTATTAGAGATAAAGTCATTTTGACGTGACTTTGAGATCACAATTAGATATAAGATCTGAAATATTAAGCAATGTTTGATAAAAGAGATTATGAAATCAGACATTGATTTCATTTATTATTATTATTAAAACATATTAATAGGAGAAATGTCATTTTTCTCATTGAAGTAAAGTTTCAGTAATTTTTCAATAATTTTATTTCAAAGTGTTTTTATTTTTATGACAGAAAAAGTCATTTTTGACAACAAAAGACTTATAGATATCACACATGAGATCAATGACTGGAAAGCAATTCATGTCATAATACCGGTGCAAATGTACAGCAATTTAGAGATATATACACAACAGGAATGGACAGAGTTTTACTCAATTGAGTAAAAGGTAAGGGAGTTCTCCTAATTTGTTTGTTGCAAACCCTAAGGGGCATAAATGTCACAAAATATTTTTATATACAAAAACAAAATTTTATTGCTTTTATGAGTTTGTTTTGATGTAGACTTGAGAACTGGAGATACTTGAGAGCTGACCCCCAATTAGTTCTCTGCTCTCAAAGTAATCATTTTTTTTTGTCTTTTTGTGTCATTTTACTGACAATAAAATAATTTTTCTCATTATTTGTGTCAATAAGAGCCGATCGAGTGTTAAGTTATATCAAAACCAAAAATAAGAGAAATTGTTTTCAATTGTGTGTTGTTTTAGGAAATCGTTTCTCAAACATAAGAAACGGTTTTTCTCTTCATAAGCATTGTTTGCGTTTCCATACGATTTGACCAGAAATTTATGTTTTTGGTTAAGTATTATGTTAAAGATAGTTGGGTTTTATGACCATGGTCAATGGTTGTCACAAATATTCTCTTAGCCATTTAAGACTCTGCAAAAATATCAATCGATTAAATGTTTTTTGGTTTGAATTGTTTGTTTGATTTAGAAATCAATTCAACAGTTATTATAAGTTTCTATATTTAGACTCAATTTGAAGACAAATATTCAAAAAACTATTTTCAAATCAATTTGTGATCGCTTTTGTCATTATATTTAGTTTTTATGCAATTATTAGTGAAATAAATAATGATTTTATGTTTTATTTCTCTAAAAAGTAAAATCAATTTCAACTGAAGAAACAAAATAACAATACTTTTTAAAGCATTTCTCAAATATTATAACTGTTTTTTCAATGTTTTCCAAAAAGATACTGCACTTACAGAAAAACGATTCTGATTATATATTATTTATTGATCAAATCCTTATTTACTGAGTGCAGTGGGAAGGGTTAAGTATGTATTGATTTATTAATCTTTATATAAAAATGATTTTCAAAACAAAACTAAAACCAAAACTCTTTGTTGTATTTTATTTTGTGTCTCAAATCATATCTAAAAGCACTTCAAATATGAATTGATTTTTAGATCCGTTAAACAAAAACCAAATGAAATGTTTTGTCAATCGTTTATATAATACTCTTATTTGTGTTTCTGATTATTTGAAAGGAATTCAATGTTTTTGCTGTACTTTTGAAGTTAATATGACATGAAATCCAGTCCTGAGTGAGACTTGTGTCTCAATAGTGCCAGAACTATGTCTGAACTGAGCCAGAATAGTTGGAATTGTGTGCTTGATTATAGTTTTGATAGTTGTACATAAAAAACAAAATAATATCCTGTCATTGGATAACAGTTTCAAATCTGATTAAACTTATTATTGACAGAGACTAGCGATGTGTGACATATTTCAAAAAGGGGTTAAATTTAGATATATTGACAAAATATAATTTAATTGCTTTTATTATTTTTTGAAATTAATTTAATGTCAAAAATAATCACTTGTTTTAACCATTAGTTGTATTAGAAATAAAATACAACAAAAATAGACACAAATTAGGATATAATGTGTGAAAATATATACTTGTAGTATTTAATCAATAGATTGTGAAAAAAGTATTATTTAAAAATTGAAAGTAATTTTGATATAAATTAATAAAAATTATAAAATTATATTTCACTCATTGGTCACAAGTAATGGAAATATGTTTTCAATATTAGGTTACATTGTGTATATATGTATATTTGTGACGAATCTAATGAATAAAATATACGAAAGTTTTACGCATTTTATTCACAGATGTTATTATAATCACTGATTTTTATGAATTAATAATTTTACACAAAA
>JAQGAT010001233.1:0-16364 GCA_034687845.1 Pantelozetes paolii
TGTCGATATTTGAAATCAGAGTAAAATTCCACATAAAATTCATGTATTATTTGCTCGGGGGGAATGTACCGATGCCAACCCTGGATCACTATACCTGGATCCAAACTGTCACCTCATTTAAGTCAAATACAAAAATACATTATTTTATAAAACATTTTTGTATTTGTTTAACAAAACTTTGAAAACTTTCTCAAAAATAAAATTTCAAAATTTATCTCAAGTGATTTCAACCCCTCCTCCCTTTCCCTCTCCATCTTCTTCTGGTTCCTACTATGACGCCCCACTGGCTGACCCGAAATGGGAGGACAGAGATCTGCTACGAAATTCGAGTGAAGAGATTGAGTTCCTTAAGAATAAAGGCTATGAATTCATAAGACTGTTAGGAAAGGGAGCTTTTGCTGAGGTCTATGAAGTGGACGACAAGAATCAGAACAAAAGGATTGCATCCAAAGTACTTGAAGTGCGAAAGTTTGGAGGGACAGGACCTCTAAGACAGGCGACGGAGGATATGCTATACGAGGCCACTATCTTACAGGCCTTAAAGCACCCGAATATTGTCAACTATGAGACTATTATTAAAGTTGAAGATCCGAGGTCTCGGTTCTCAACACTGTTTGCATTCCTGTTTATGGAGTTATGTGACGGCAGTCTTCAGGATCAGTTGAAAGTCAATAAAATGGATGAGAATTGTGCGCACCATTGGTTCATACAAATAGCACAGGCATTGCAATACCTCCACAGCAAAAACTACGCCCATTTGGATATAAAGCCGCAAAACATTTTGTATAAATATGAGGAACAGTATCTGATCTACAAATTGACTGATTTTGGACTCTCTATGACCTTCGCACCCGACAAAGAGGCCGAGATGTATGACGAGAGGGGAACGCCTATATATATGGCACCAGAGTTTTACTCAATTAAGACTTATGTAAAGACATGGATCGGTGACTCAGTTATGTTTATGGCTAAACCCTGTGATATCTATTCCCTGGGCATAACTTTGGCGGAATCGTTGGTTGGCTTAGGGTTTATGGACTATCTTCTAAGGAAAGCATTGGGTGCTCACAAATGGATAGACTTTCACTCCATTCTTCCCTACTATACCTTCACTGAAGCACTGATTGATATTCTCAAACGTATGACTGAGTTTGAACCCAAACAAAGGGTAACAATCGATGCCATCCTTCAGCACCCGTGGCTTCAATCAGATTGGATGACAGAGTCATATGAAGCGGACGAAGCGTTTTGAGACAAATGTTGACATCAATTGAAGGACTGATTAAACATTGTTTTCCTTTCATATCAATGAAAAACAAATTAAAAATAAGTATTTGTTGAAAGAATTTCAAACCATTTATTGAAATAGGAATTGGGATGACATTGGATCTAACAGTCAGTGAAAGGAAAGGTAGTTTAAATCAATAGTTTCAGAGAAATTAGAGTTTTTAATACATTTATTATAAAATCTAATAATTATTAATGACATAATTAGTAGCAGATTAATGGCCGGGTGGTTATCAATGTAGTTTTATCAAATATGAGCAATGTTGTTTTTAAGTAATACAAATGAAAGTACATTTTATTCTTAAACTTTTTGAAAAAATTGTATTTGTTTTACAAAATTTTGAAAACTTTTTCAAAAATAAAATTCAATTTATTTTTCAGTTTTCTTATTATTGAAAATATATTTCAAGTGATGTCAAACCCGTCTCCCTTTCCCTCTTCATCCTCTTCCGACTCCTACTATGACGCACCACTGGCCGACCCAGATTGGGAGGACTTAGATCTGCTACGAAATCCGGACCAGGAGTTTGAGTTCCTTAGGAGTAGAGGCTATGAATTCATAAAACTGTTAGGAAAGGGAGCTTATGCTGAGGTCTATGAAGTGGACGACAAGAATCAGAACAAAAGGATTGCATCCAAAGTACTTGAATTGCGAAAGTTTGAAGGAATGGGACCTTTAAGACAGGCCACTGCTCATATGCTATACGAGGCCACTATCTTACAGGCCTTAGAGCACCCGAATATTGTCAAGTTTGAGTCGATGGTCAAAGTGGCGGATCCGAGGTCTCAGTTCTCAGCACTGTTTGCGTTCCTGTTTATGGAGTTATGTGACGCCAGTCTTGAGGATCAGTTGGCGATGAATAAGATGAACGAAGAGTGCGCGTGCTATTGGTTTGTGCAAATAGCACAGGCATTGCAGTACCTCCACAGCCGAAACATTGCGCACTTGGATATAAAGCCACAAAACGTTTTGCTCAAATATGAGGGACATTCTGTTGTCTACAAACTCGCGGATTTCGGTATCGCTATGACCTTCGCACCCGACGAAGACGATGAGATGATCTTCGAGAGGGGAACGCCTGTATATATGGCGCCCGAGTTTTTCACAATAAAAACCTATTGGAAGAAGTGGATCGGCGGTGATGTTGTATATATGGCTAAACCCTGTGATATCTATTCCCTGGGCATCACTTTAGCCGAATCTATGGTAGGGTTGGGTGCGTTGGACTATATTATCAAAACAGCATTCGGTGCCCAAAAGTGGATTAACTTTCACTCCATTCTTCCCTTCCGTTCCTTCAGTGAAGAAGTGTTGGATATTCTTAATGGTATGACTGAGTTTGAACCCAAGAAAAGGATGACAATTGAGTTCATCCTTCAGCACCCGTGGCTTCAAACAGATTGGACATAAGAACACGAAGAAGACTATTGAGACAAATGTTGACATCAATTGATGGACTGATTAAACATTGTTTTGCTTTCATATCAATGAAAACAAATTAAAAATAAGTATTTGTTTGAAGAAATTGTCTTTAATTTCAATTCATTTATCAAAATAGGAATTGGGATGGCATGGGATCTATCAGTAATTGAAAGGAAAGGTAGTATAGCTTAATCCAGGTAAATGTTTAATGAATTAGAAGCCCATTCCTTGCGATAACAGTGAAAGACATTTGCGATAATCTTTGTCAGAAATGATGGCAAACTATAAATCATTTGAATGTTTAGCGAAAAGTCACAGAATATTATCGTTTTGTATGAAAAAAGTAAACAAATCTCTCAATCATTGAATGATTTGTTAAACAATTGAATAGATTTTTATTGAATTGAAATCAATTGTGAAAAACAAATGAGAAATGAATTATAGTTTTAATGAAAACAACAATTAATTAATGATTTTCCTGTGATTTGTGTCGAAGTCATAAATGTTGTCGTCTTTGAACCCACTTTTGACAAACAAATTGTTAAAACATTTTATGTATTCCTTATAATTGGGCTCTTCTTTGAACTCAAGTGCTTTCACAGACTTTAAGTAATATGTAAACTCTTTGGGCAGTTCAGAGCACAGGGACTCCGGTCTTGTCTTGTCTTTTATTTTTCCGATTTGTTTATACTTTTCCCTAACATTGTTCACCTGTATTCCCATCCACGGCAGCTCACCCTTAATAAAGTAGACAATCATATACCCGAGTGCTTCCATATCGTCCTTACGGCTGGTCTCCTCACCCAAGTGTGTGCTGACACTCATATATCTTGCAGTTCCTGTCACTCCCTTTCCAGTGACAAAAGGGATGTGTTGTCCGGAATCGTCTAAATATTCTTTACACAAACCCATGTCTATTATGTGAACCATTGAGTACTTATTACTACCCGACGGCCCAAACAGGAAGTTCTCTGGCTTTGTGTCCCTATATATCAGGCCTTTGGAGTGGAAGTAATCAAAGATGTCTATCAACTGATTGGCCAAAAGTATTGTTGTCTTTAAAGTGAATTTTTCGCCACACCTTTGATGCACTTTCTCCAGACTGGGACCCAATAAGTCCATTACCAGTGCATTCCAGCCCTGAATGGGACCGAAGTAATAGATCTTTGGTATACCCCTGTGTCCGGCCTTTTCGGCGTTCAGTTTCCTGAAGAAAGCAAATTCAAGGGGCAGTTGGGGTCTCTCGATATCAATCTTCTCGGTCTTAATGGCCACTTCATCACCAGTGCTGGTATTCTTGCCGATATACAACCGGCCAAACGATCCTTTGGCTATATATCTGCCAATCATATACTTTCTGCCGACTCTCTGTCCTTCAGGCAGTTCTACGTTGTCTTTATCAGCCAAACCCGGATCAGACTTATCACTCATTTCCCTCTCATTCTGTTTGCGAGGACTTCTATTCTTTGTCCTCGACTTTGATCTCTTCTTTGGTGTCCGAAAGCAGCAACAAATACAACCCATTCTTCAGTGGTTTTAATGTTTGGTTAAAAATAGACTTAATTTTCTTGAAATTCAAAATCAAATTGAAATCTCGTTTCAAAACATTGTTTAACAATAGGTTTGAAAACAAATTCAAAATATAAGCAAAAATTTAATTTTTTTTCAAACGATTCAAACAATAAATTGATTGTTAGCACAAGACTACCCGGATTACACCACAATCTGGTGTCTGACCAGAATGAGGACAAACCAAAGGAATTGCAAAATTATTTTTATTATTAATGAAAAGTAAAAATTGAATAAAAAAATTGAAATTCAAATAAAAGCACAAAATATTTATTACATTCAATGAAGTATTGATTGAAATCTGAATTGAAGTCAAAATTGAAGGCAAAAAACAATTGAATGAAAAATAGGTTCAAAAAAAGTCACAAATTGTTTGCTATTTAATGATTGGAAACAAAATTAATATCAAAAAAGGGATTAAATATGAATTAAAGCGAAAGAAAGTGAAAACAAATCCACAATTATTTGAACATATGTTTAGCCCTTCCCCTCCCCCTCCCGATGCCGGCCTTCGGCGCTTCAGTTTGGCTTTGATTAGATTGAGGTATCATTCGAGGAAGGGGTCTATCGTTGCTCTCAAACACCCGAGGATTGTCGGAATGGTAGCGATATGAAGGTCGCGGGTGATTGGGAACCGGAGCCGAAGTAAATGTGTTCTCAATTATAGTGCTTTTGGCCGCCAATGGCTTCGGATAATGACTCACAGCTTTGGGTTCGACAACAGAATCGGCATTTAATTTCTGGCCAAACACTGTATCCATAAACAAATAGGCCATCCGTTTGGACACTCCCTGAGCGCAGTACTGGTTGTCATCCCTTTCATGGAAGGGGCAGTTTATCTCAGGGTTATAATCAAATTTAACCTGAAGTAGGTCTTCAGCGCATAAGGGAAGTGGTCTTTGAAATTGACAGCACTTGACAATAGTATTGAACAACAGATCAGACAAATGATAAAAAGCAAAATCTTTGGTCAAACTCTTCGCCGAACTCTTCATCTGTTCGTCAAAGAACTGAAGACAACCCAACACTTGTGGCAATTGATTGGACTCTTCGCTGCGCTGTCCGTCCGGTTTCACAAACACCAGCTTCCGGTGCTTTGAGTCCTTCAGTCCTGAAGTGGAAAAGCAGTCATAGATATCGTCAAACAGTTTCTGGTAATCGCTCTCAAAGTCTTTATTGGCTTTGTTTACAGAGAGTGGTATCTTATGGAAGCGATTCATGTGCTCTTTGGCGTCGGAGTAATAGCCACTGGGAATGTCATTAGCGATCAGTTTAGTGTAAACCTCTTGAATACCATCTTTGAGACTGAATCGAGTGATTCCGACCTCAATCGGCAAATACTTGGAATCATTGGTCACTACATAGACATTGAATGAAATGCAGACAATAGTCTTCGCCTCCAAATCACTGATCCCTTCGACCACTTCACTCATGTCATCACAACCATTGTATTCCTCCAAGTCTTCCAACCCCTCAACAATCGGATCAATGGCTGCACTCCTGTCCACAAATGGATTCAACCCAATGGCCACCGATTGGGCCAATGAGGAGGTCCTCTGGCGCTTCACATCCACGTCATCCCAACTGTCCTCTGAAGCGACGGACTGTTGGTTGCCATTGATGTCAATCTTATCCAACTCTCTGTTAATCATGTGTTGATTCAAAGCCATTGCCTTCGCTCTGACACTCAGTCTCTCAAACTGTGTCCTCACTTCTGGAGCCAATGCCTCATAGGATGGGTTGAGTGTTGAGATCAGTTGTGAAATGTGTTGTCTGTGAAGACTTGGATCCGATCTCTTGCTTTTGGCCACAAATAGCATGAAAGGACTGGTTTGAAGCTTTGGTGCCATTCCTCCTGAGTCTGTAGACATTGGAAATCAGTTTCAAAGTAAAGATGTTTTACAAAACACTTACCAATGATTTGAAAACAGGTTTTGATTGCAATTAAACACAGATTTAATTGTATTTCAAATCAAATTCAAAGTCAATTGAAATGTGTTTTTCAGATCATAAGTCAAGAGATGATTGAAATGATTGTTAAAAACAGTTTAACTGCTGTTAAGTCCTATTCAACGGCTTTTGTATGCAATTCAACGCATGTTTAGTGCAATAAAGGCTTATCTCAAATGACATTAAACTTATAGTCAATAATAAAAAATGATTTTTTTCTGACGAAAGTCTCATTCATTGAACTCTCTGTCAGGGGTTATATGCAAATAGCAGTTGGGCTTAAATGATCATGGTCACCTATTACGCATGGTGAAATTATGAGCTAGGTTACTTCTGAGACATTTGATTTGCGGTTAATTTGAATTATTGGTTATTTTTTCTTCAATAAAAACACAGAATATTCTTTCAAAACAATATTTTATTCATTCATTCATTGAATTAATTATTAGTTTTTATTTAACAAAAAATAAAATCAATTTTTAATTTCAAAAATATTTTAAAACTTTTTTCAAAATATATTTTAATTTCAAAAAAATCAATAAATTTTTGAATTAATCGTTAATTACATGAGTATTATATGAATTACTTTGACTTTAAATATAATGCTATTTGTGTTGAAATTTTTTGATGTCTGATGGGTTTGTTCACATATTTAATCAAGATTAGCTTAGATTTGAAAAAATAAAACCTTATTTTACCCCTTATTTGACAGTAATTTGAAAATCAGTTAAAAATATTCTGTAAAACAAATTGAAAGACATTTTTTGCACAAATCAATTGATCGTATGATAAAAATTCTAGTTCTCACCCTTAAATTCAGGGGTAAAACCACAACAACAATGAAAATCAATACTTGAATTAATTGAAACAAATCTTCAGATAAATATTATGACTGAAAAAAATCAATTGAAAAAATGACTTATATTTACAAAAACCGTAAACAAACGGCTGAAGAGTTAGTGAAATGCAAATTGAGTTTACAATTCAAATACGATTTGGTCTTTGATTTTGTGGCTGAAGTTGATTGTCGTCGACATCGGCTGACATCACATGTCTTATATACAATACAAATCCAAAAGAGATTAATAACATCAGAGAAACAGTTATTATAAACACAATTAACCCGAACTGAAGGTAAACTATAAACAGGAATAATGAGAGAAAAGCCAATGATATTAAAGTTAATAGAGCTCTGACACGATTAAAACGTATGGGCTGTGGGTTAGTCGGCGTTGAACGCCAACCCTCACAGTACTGGGTCTGGGATGGCGTCTCTTCCTGTGGCGATGGGATCCCAGAGAATGACTGCTTAGAGACCACTGTTTGCGGAAGATTTCGCATAATTGAGGGACAAATGAAATAATAAATTGCTTTTTCAGACACACCTTTCACTTCACTATCAGATTAATGTGTTTTCACTAAAAATAGCACAAATATATTACACAAACTTCACATTAAGTGCACAGAATATTCTGGGTATGAATTCTCTGCACTTTAATAATAGATCAGATTTTTTAGTCTCAAAAAACGGTTGACTTTTGAGTGGTTTCTCAAAAATATTTGTCTAAAAATTGATTCAAATATTTGTCAAAAATGATTGAAAATTGTTTGAATTCTTCATAAATTCATTTCAATTCTGTGAAAAACATACAGAATTTGATCGCAAATATTATTACAGGTATTGAATAGCCTTGACATCAAAATACACATTAATAGCACACATATAATATCCACTAGTTTTGCACAATAGGTTTAGGCCAACAATTTTCATATGTATTTAACCGCAAACTTTTTATGAGTGAGAGAAAAACATTTTATGAGTGGTCTCTATGCGACTAAACTATTGATTACAATCGTCTCCCTATCTAACTGTGCGTTTAGTAGACGGCACTGGAACAGAACCATAGGCCCAACCAACAGACACATACACATCTATTTCACTATAGACTACATATAATATACAGTTGTATTCAATTCAATATATAATTTATTAAATACATACGAGTTATAGAGTATTTGATTAGTGTTTTACAGATCTATATAATTCTTAAGCAATACTTTGAGTGAAAATATTTGTTTGAATTTCAAAACAATTGATATATTTCTGCCAATAATGTTATTCTGGTGTTTGATATACTGATACCTCAGGTATTGCTATTAGATTTGCGTAATTGCGTGAATGAAACACATTTTCATATACAGTATATTAGACTTAATATCCTATTCCCAGTTGTCGTCGAGATTATTGCAGTTTTAGTGCCGTTCCTGCGATTCATAATTTGCATATAATTGTTAATCAATATTAATATCCATTTCCTGTTGAGATGACAGTAATATTCTTGTATAACAGGGTTTTAGTTAACATTTTATTTTGCAGTCATTTGTAATGTTTTGCTTCAAAACATATTCCCAAACAATAGTAAACAATTAGAAATCAATTCAAATCAATGGTAAATAAAATATTATTTTTTTATACATTTTTTATTGTATTTAATGTTTTTATAATGTATTCATTCATACAATAAATAAAATATCGATTATTTTTTATGAATAATAATCACAATTGTATTATAAATTCATACCTGTGTTTGACTATAAATAGACAATTCAGGGTTTGGTTTTAAAGCCCCTATACTACTGATTAAATTGAAATTATAATCAATAATATAATGATTTATTTGATCCAAATGTGCGGAAAGTTATTGATAACGAGTGAAAATTATCGACTCATTGAATGTATTACATAATCCAATGCCTAAACCCCTGAAACCCTTTTAATTAATTAAAAAGTTTTGAAATATTTTACTGAAATTGAAAAAAATAAACAACTCTTGAGATAACCCACAAAAAACCCTATAAACCTAATGCCTCACCAAAAATGTGATACATTTTAATGGATTTAATTAATTCAATAAAATTTCAATGCTTGAGAACACAGGCTATTATTATAGTAAAATCTGTAGAGCACTGGTGGGGTATGGTATGTAATACAAAAATATTTATAGTTTTTATTATTCTCGACACAGAATACAAATAAATTGCAATATTCTGCATAAAAAGCACACAATATTTGTGCACTTATTTTGATTTTCATAAAAAGCTCTCAAACAAATGAAATGATAAATAAGTCTTAATATTCATTCAGTTATTTGAAATGATTTAATGAATTGATTATTAATTCAAATGAAACCTTAAATTTCATTTCATTTTCAAAGTTAGGTTTGTTTTTATAGTTAATTAGTAAAAACCAAACAATTTATCACTTTTTCAAACAATTTGTTTAATATTTGTATTTGTTTTATAATATTTGTAAACAAAATCACAATTTATAGAAACCATAATAGTTAAGGGGGTTATATGAGAATAAATGATTATAAGGGGCTATATTGATGAATTTATGCGAAAATAAGCTCGGGAATTTCACTCGGATAACAGTCAGCCTGGTATCTACCCTTTGGCAACATTTGTCTGAATCCGACGCTCAGATCACCACTTCTGGTGGACATACTCTGCACCGACTGGAAGGGATCAGTCTTCAGATATAAGGGCACAAACTTATCATAATAGGCCATCGCTTCGTACAGTTTTCCCGGCTTTAGGACTACTGGTGCCTTCAGTAATATGCGGTGAATGGATGAGTTGGACGTTTGCATTGTTGACATCGCTTTGTACAGAGTTTTGCCACTTTTGAACTCAACGATAGATATCTCGACATTGATTTGATCCCCATTTAAGCCATAATAGCAGTCGTTATAGACGTTATTATAGAGACCAAAGCCAATAAGACTGACCTCTCGGCTCACTGTGAAGTGTGATATCCGTTTGCACATCCAGTCGGTCTGGATTGAGGTCACCGGCACTCCTGGGCGGCGAAGAATCATCTCTTTATTAGGAGATAATGACTGGGGTTTGGACGCAAATGAGTCGGTGTTGGCGTTGGAGGGCATCAGTACTCTTAAAGAACCCATTCTTGCAATTCTTGTAATTATTGGATCAAAGACTTTAAAATATTTACCACTTTTTCAGCGAAATATTGAAAATTGATTTCAAGAATCAGTTGTTTATATTGTGCTTAAAGTTATCCGAAACAAAACAAAACAGTGTTTTGTAAACACATATAATATTATTAAAATGCAAACCAAAAGACTCTGATTTTTGGCAACGATTACTGAAATGATTATATGCTTTGACTTTTAATAACCAAAACTTTGATGCAAAAGGTATCACAAGATTTTGCACCTGAAAGACCACCATTCGCTGTAAACGTGATCACAAATGGTATCACAAAATACTGAAATGATTTTTAAAAGTGTTTTTTGTTTATTGTAATCGTTTATTGCTTTCCACAGAAATCAGTGCTTTCTTTAAATCCAAAACTTGTTTTTGTAATCAGTTTTTGGGATAAAAAACTCAAAAAAACTGAACTTATTTTTCATAAGATTTAATACACAGAAACCCAGTTCTCCTTGAGATCAGACTCTGTCTCCTCTATACCTGTCCTCTTATCTGATTAACAGAGAAATATATAAAAAACATTTAAGCCTTCAATAAATTTAATAACAAATAAGCATTGGATTTTAGATTTTCATAAATTCAATGGTTTTATCACTTGTTTAACGCATTTTTGTAAAACTATTTGTCTTTTTGTAAATAACTTTAAAAATAGTTTTATTTGTATTGAATTTCATTGAAATGTCATTCAAAAGACTTTTAATACTAAACAGTATTAAGAGTTTCAATGATTTAATAATAAATCTTATTATAAATAGCACTAAATATTTGTTAAATAATTACCAATTTATGAATAAATTGTTTGTTACGTTAAGTCAAAGAGTCTGAACCTATTTGTTACTCATTTATCCCACTTTCCTATTCACTAATAATTATTTCTCTGTGAATACCTGTGCACTTAATTAATGAAAATTTTCTCTATTATATAATTTAATAACAGGTTTTTAGGTATTAATTACTGCATAACAAATCAGTGAATAGGTTGGATGACCAAGCTCAAAATATAGTGGTAGTGAAATGTTTTTTAAAATTTATGTGCAGGTATAACGACTGATAAGTTATGTCCTTGCGTGAAAGTTTTCCTTTCACCAAATACTTGTGATGTTCTCCCCCTAAATAATTAAGGGTAGGGCATTAGATCCCATTCCCCTTTTGGCTATCTGTGATTAGAAAATGTTTTTAATGAGTTTTCACTCTATTATTAAATAGAAATCTCTTTCATAACAGTTGTGTTATTCAAAACATTTATATTCAGAATCCTTTTAAAGCATTTCTTCAAAACAACACGAAATCCTTTATTAGACTCTAATATATACTTATAAATGAAATTTATTTTGAATTTAACCAAATGTTTGTACAATTTTGCTCAAAATTATTGTCATTTTTGGCACTTTTTTGACACATTTTCGAAACACAAGATTATAGACTGAATTCAAGACTCAAATAATAGATACAAAAGGGATTGAAAAGCGTTAAACCCTTTCATCCGGAAAAAAGTTATCACAACTCTTGTGTCCAAAGTTAACACTTAAGACATCAATAAAAGCAATCAATTGCTAAACGCATGCGTTTCCACACAAACAGCACTGGATTTTACTGTAATTGAGATATAAATACAGAATATTCTGTAAAATAAAAGAAAACAGTTATAACCAGAAAACTCTATATAAAGACTGCCTGTGCTCTAAACAATATTCAATAGATTACATTGTAGAGTGAAAGGGGAACGGTAGCTTAAGAAACAATAAACATTGAAGAACATTAAACAGAATATTCAGGGAGAATTAATGTAAACAAAACAAAAGTCCTATTGAATTGAATTAAATCTGAATTAAGAGAAATACTAGAAATTTATTTTCAATTAAGAAGATTATTCTGTGAACTGAGTGGAGCACTGGTAGCAGATTCTGTAAACATTTCGCCCAGAGCCTATATTCCCTGCAAAGTACCAGCGCTTCGCAGAACTGGTGCAGATGTCGGCGCAAATCCATAGCATAAAAATTGGTCAAAATATTAGACATTGAATCCAAAGAATAGGAAATTTTTTTTCATTTGAAAAATATGTTCATTTAATCTATTATTTAATGCCTTTATGTACTGATGTTTGAAATATAAATGTTTTGTTTGTTTTTGTATTCAATTAAAACATTAATTAAAAAATCAGAGCAAACGATTGATTAATTGCTAACTGTTTTTCAACTGAAAATATTTTATTATTCAAATGATTGTCTCATTTTTTTTGCGGATAAAACAAAAACTAAGCAAAAAATATAACTCAAAATATGGATGTAATGGTAAGTCAGACATCAGTTGTCATTAAATTTGATTACATATGACTCGCGATTGCATTGAAATTAAGTTTTATTTATAATCAAATTATTTTTGTCTTTAATATTTACTTTCACTTTTAGGTCTTGTTTTTCACAATAAACACAAAAATTCAAATCTAATTAATGTTGAGATTCTGTTAATTCACTTCTGAAACGATAATCAAAACATTATTTCAAGCATTTTATGGCATATAAAGCAATGAATACATAAAATTCTTGACTCATATTAATCACAAAATTAATTCATTAATTAAACACTCATTAAAAATAAGTCATTAAATCTCATACAACACTCATAACTAAAAATCTCTTCCAAACTATTGGCCAAAAATATCATTGCATTTAATGGTTTAAAAATAGCTATCAATCAATGACCCAAAGAAGTGATCATAAAAGACATTTGACAATCGATTGGTCAAAATCTATTGTCAACGCCGGACACATGAAGGGCTGGCTATTCATCTTAATCTCATTACTATTATGTTTACAAATCAGGTAATAATTTTCTGCTCTTTCACATAACTGTTGACAAATTGAGTGCATTTTCTGTTATTTAAATGCTTTTATAAAAAAAATATGCGAAATTTTACATTGATCAAATATCTTTCAACTCAACCCCCTTTGAGCACTCGGTTATGAAATTAGTTTTGAGTTCAGGAAATCAATGGTGAAAATGAGAGAAATGTTTATTGAATACAGAGTTTTAATCAAATATTTGAAACCAAACGTTAGTTTAGTTGTTAACTATCAGTCAAGTGTTTGACATTATCTGAGCAAGGGCAGCTGAAGTGCTATTAATTTCATTTTAATCGACCACTAATTATTGAGACAGAAACAGGACGGGGAGGAAGGGCTAAGAAATTATAGCATTCAAGTGGCTATCGATAGAGAAAATCAGTTAAACATTGAATGATAACTAAAATAAAATTTATTTATCGTTTCAAAAATCACTTTTCATTTTATATGATTAAAAGTGTAACGAAAATCAATAAAAACAAGTGAGAGAATATGTTCCAGCACATTACACATACAGTACTTTAACTAACATTGATAACTATTATTATCAAAATGAATTATTTTCAGTATTTTTCTGACAAAACCTTTGTCTGAAAAAAATCCAATAATAAGTTTCACTTAAATTCAGTTATAAATAAAATCTAATAATAAGTTGTGATTGAAAACCAGAAAAATGATATAAGAGTTAGAAATCTATACTTAAATTGCAATCAAAAATAATTGTTAATTAAATTTAATGAATAATTATTAACGCATTAATACATATGTTCAGAGCCTCAGGCAAAGCCACAGCAAATTTTCGGGCCATTGAAAAACGGATACTCGACTCAATCATAGGCGACGGATGATATGACTCTAGAATAAGGCCGTCCGGTGCCAATGCCACCAGTGGTCAAGGTTTGCATATTTATATTTCAAAATATTATTGTTTTCAACACTATTTTCTCAATTATAACCCCCTTTTGATATCCCCTTTGACATAAATATCTGGATTTAAAAATCTGTTTTGATAAAAAAGGATATTTTTAAGCAAGGACCTTTTTCTTTATGCAATAAACATGTTTTTGATGTTAGCATTAGATTTGAAGTGAAGGGACTATAAAAAACAGATTAGTTTTGAAATTTTACATAAAATGTGAATTTGAAAACAAATTATAAAAGTTATATTTATTTCTGGTGCTGTAGAGCACTGTTAGGCCAAGAGTTAGAGTGGTTTACATAAAACATTTCCAGCAAATCATGAAATGAATGACTAATTTTAGATTTTCTTTGAATTTTAAATTATTCAAAGAAAAACATCAAAAAATTGAAATAAGATTTCAGTCTTTTTTCAGTCGTTAACATAATCCTTGGGTTCTCTCAGATCCTATAAAATATTGATTTTAACTCAAAATAAAATATCAATTTTGATATCAAATCTTAGAAAATGATTTCACAATTAAAGTGCTCTCATGTGTGAAGTATTATGTATTTAAAAAACTTTGATTTTGAATGACATTTAAATAAATAATTAATACTTAACCGCAAGCTATGAATAAATTTTCAATTGATTTTGATGTTTGAAAATTTCAAAACTCTTTAATTTGAATACAAAATCAATTAGTTTTTAGCAATAATAGTGTCTTTTAGTTAATGAATAGTTTGTCAATTGATTGATAGCCGACAGCAATGATTGAAAAATTTAATTTCAAAACTTCAAAAAACAAAAACCATTTCAGACATTGTCTTGAATTTTAAATTAGTCTTCACTTGAATTCTTAGACCAAAACTGAATATTCAGTGCAATTGATGGACAACTTTTTTCAATAGATAATAGACTTTGAAATTAAATTCTTCACTCCTATACCACCAGTGCTACTCTACCAGCACCATACCAGTGCTCAATTGGCTCAGAGTAACTGATGTACAAAATAATCAATTTATCATTTGATTCAAATCATTAATTACAACACTCTTTCTCATGATTGCTATAATTGTTGCCTTTGACGACAAAAGGGGCCCAAATTTAACCCATTATAGGTCTGAGTGATTAATAAAGGGTTGAATAAAACTAGTTTTTATTTTATTATTATTTAACCTTTTACAATTTTCTTATTTTAGTAATAAATATAAATTAAAACATTAAAAACTTTTGCACAACTCATAGATAATTTCAGATTTGTGTCTGTATTTCAAATCAAAATTAATACTAAATATGATTTTATTGCATAATAGATGGTCCGGCACTGGTATCTATCAATATATACGTCCGCAGCATTTCCAGTATCGATGATGTGACCATGGTAAGTTATCAGATCAATTTGCAAGTTTAAATTAAGTTTAAAAACGTGTCAGGTTTTGATTACTCTCTCATAAGATTTTAACCCTATTTTTATCCATTAATTGATTTTTTTTGCATTTGTTTTGCATTTAATTTTGTCAATGAGTCACAACTTCTTCTGCCATTCAATGATAAAATCTTTTGAATGTTTTAATCCTTTTAAACCAAATTATAAAATTAAGAGACTATACATAAAAACACAACTTTTTGGTTCAATATTCAGTGTTTGATTGAAATTAATGCAAAAAAATATAAATTAATTTCTGATATTAAAGGTGTTTTCAAATTAAAGGTTGAATTAATGCCAATAAAAACTGAGAAATCATTTATTAATAGCTATTTATATTCAAAACATAATGACATGAATTGAGAACAAAAAATAGTAAATAAATATTTTCAGTTTTTAATGAAAATACAGTGAAATATAAATCAAAATGAAATAACTTTTAAATAAATATTTTAATGAAAATAAAAGACAAAACACAAAAACATAACAAAATTTGTTTCAAAAATACAAATCGTTTTCAGACTTTAATACAAGTCTTTTGTTTTTGCATTACATAGTGAATGCCTTCCAATAGTTTTTGGTCGTAAAGACCGAAACAATGAATAATTACATTACAATCGATATAAACAATGCATTCGTTAGTGATTTCAATGCAGGAGTCGTTGAATATATTCTTTGCTAAACTCTTCCTGAACATTTTGATTGCCTTCAGTATTGTCTTACGTGAGCTGACCGCCCGACTCCAGCCAATGCCGTACTTCCATAGAGTGACAAAGTGTTCACAATTACAGCAGTTCTCATCAAATCTGATGATTGTGTTCCGGAATGGCAGCAAACTATTGATCACTTGATCGATGTCTGGCATCGAGTTTTCTGTCAGTGCCAGCACTTTACCAGATAATTGACTTTGATTTTTGACTCTGTAGACCGGAGTCTCATTGGGGAACACAG
>JAQGAT010001234.1:0-16348 GCA_034687845.1 Pantelozetes paolii
TCTCTCTCTCTCTCTCTCTCTCTCTCTCTCTCTCTCTCTCTCTCTCTCTCTCTCTCTCTCTCTCTCTCTCGAGTATTTTGAAAGTGAAAATAAATTCAAAGATGATTTTTCTTTTATATCCTGTTTATGTCACAGGAATTAAAAAATACAATTAATAATTGACTAAAACTTTTAATTAAAACTAATTTTTAAAAACTTATTAAAAAATAAATTTAAAAAAGTCTTTACTTTTGAAAAATCATTTGAAATTTCATTAATATTTTGTTGATTTTTTGGTTAAGTCTTATACTTAATGAACATTAATATCAAATTTGATCAAAACTAAGCACATTTTAGTCGCACCCATCCCTTTCTGCCACAAAACTAATGCCTGTGCTATAAAGTGAAGTTTTTCATCCATTTGTGATGACCCGAGACTCTTATGTCTTGGCGTGGGATGTCTTCTATAGTATTCTTTCAGTGCTTGCTTTGAGACCATTGCCTGCAATTGAATCAAACACTAAATGAGTTTTAAATGAAAAATATCGTTAAGAGATATGGATATTCCGGCCCTCAATGTGAGATACATCAGTCGATTGCATAACTAAGTTATAGAGTGTATGATATTCGCCTTATTTGGTGGTCTAAGCCATAAATACATACCATTCCGGTTCTCATCAATAAAATTCACTGAATTGTCACAAATTGTCATAAATTTTGACAATTTTTTCAATAAATTTATTGAAAATTTAAAAAACAATTTACAATTTAATTGACTTTTAATTGAATATAAAATAAAATTTTTATTAATTTTAAATTAATATCAATTTTACACTCATTTGAAGCAAAAGATGAAATAAATTCTAAAATATTATTTCAAATCTCTCTTTCATTTCATTTGTTTATTTCGATGAAAGCTTTTATTTTTATAATATGCCTACGAATTGTTGATTCAATAGCACAGGGATTGTAAGTGATTTTAAATTATACTGTATCTTTGATGGTACATTAAGAATTGATATTGAAAAGTAACCCTGGTACAAAACTGCCAACAACTTTCTTTGATAAAATTAGACGACAGTATTATTTACAATTAAATCCCATATAATATTTGAGAAAATATTGCAAAAGAGTCTAAAAATATATTTTTGTCTCAATTGTAATGAAGAGTATTATTGATATAAAAAAGGTAAACATTTTGTGGTAAACAAACTGTTATTTAAAATTAAATCCAAATTAAATTATTTCGCCATGCTCACAAAAATATTAGTGATTAAAAATAATATGCATATAATGTGATAGTGCTTGAACATTTTTTAGAAAATTGAAAGTTTACTCAATATATTTCACAATTACTACATTTATTGCAAATTCATATGAAATATTGAATGAATATATAATCTAAAGGCAAAACACATTTGAAAGCATTTCCGTTACGATAACCTCTTTATTCAATCAATATTAGTATAAATTGAGTGCAATATTGAAATAATTTTGTTGATAATGACATAAATTAATTATAACTCTCAGTGAATGAAATGATAAATAAATTAATAAAAAATAGTTTTTAAGGCAAAAAATCCAAAACTAAAAGAAATAGTAAATAATAAGTTTGGTTTTGCCCTCAATTAGGGAAGGATTACAAACATTGAAATACTTATTCAACTTTCAGAGAGATTATAAAAATAAGATATTCATTGATGACTTCAAACTTCCATAATAGTAGTGCTCAGACTATCGGTGCCGTCAATGGGTTTGGCTCTAAACACTGCTTAATCTGGTGTTGACTCATGTTATTGTATGACAAGAGATATATGTTTATCGTTCAGAGGGTTCAGAGTATTTGTTAGGTTTTTATCTAAAAAGTAATTTCTTTGCAGTAAAACAATCCTAAAGTAAAATATTGAATGATATGTAATATTGTTTACAAATAATTGCTAAAAGAGTAATAAATTGTTTCAAAACATAATTGATTTTAATTTTTATATAACGTATTGAAAATGTGGGCAAAACTTCGGATGAATTACTCATTTTGGACGGATATATGAATCCAAAATATTCTGGATCTATGAATGAAGAGCACAATTATCTGTAAAAAAGGCAATTCAGTCCATGCGTGGGGACAGCACTCTATTCAATAGGAAATTAAACTTCATTTTTGTCTTATTTCTGATTCATTTGTTTTGTACTCTTTTTCCGTAAAATTCAATTGTCTTTAAAAAACACATTAAAAACAACTTTCGCTTCACATTTACCACAACAACAGCACTTATAGTAATATTAATTGTCATTATTATAATCATTGGAGGAGCTCTTTGTTCATAACAGCCAAACCCAACACCCCATCCCTACAACAAAATATTTTGTCAATTTTCTGCTCTGAAAAAGTTTTGACAAAATTTATGAATCTATTGAATATTGAACTGAATTTAACCCTAAATGTCAACAAAATTGAGATATACTTTGACTGACATTTGATTAGATTTGTCTCAAATAATCTGAATTTCAATAATTAGGATCTGATTTAACGCTAAGGGAAAGGGGGTTAAGAAAAATAAAACTTTTATAGCATTCCTCTCTTCAGTTGATAACCATTTGATTCATTAAATTAAAACTATTTTTTGGAAAAATAATAAATAAATAAAATTTATATTCAAAATAACTTTTACTTCAATTATGTTATGAAAACCAATAAAAAATAATTTTATTGGAAATCTGATTAATGTTTTGCTAAAAATATTTCAATAATTTCTTTGCACACAAAGTCAGTCAACAGAGGACAAGGATTCTGGCGTCTGATGTCTTGGTTATTGAGATGATTATCTATATAGTGAATAATAAGATAAATAAAATCCATATATATATTGAAATAATCGCTTATTTTAGACGAAAAAACGGTTTAATTTTTAAATTTATTTATTATTCAAACTTTTTTCGGAGTTTTTCAAAGTTTTAGATAATTTTCAAAGAGTTTTCATATTTTAATCTTAAGATATGCTAAAAGTTTTTAATTCCTCATAAAATCCTTTATAAGCAATGATTTCTATCTTAATTTTTTCAGAAGCATTTCAAGTAAAGTAATTTTGAATTAAAATCCTCTCAGGGTGGCCATGGGATGACCAAGGGTTAGCAAACAAAAGAGTTTTGTTAAGTATTAAATACATTATTTCTTTACTCAATATATCCTTTAATTGCCATTACATTCACTGATATCTCATTACATGAATACTGGAAATGAATTTTTATGAGATCTGGAGTCAGATTAGCTGTAAAAATGTGAAAAAATCAAGTATTGTGTGAAATATTTTAGTTTATTTGAAAATTTTGATTCAAAAATCAGATTTAATTCCCAATATCAGGGCCATATAAGGGGGCATTGAACGACTTGTTCAATTTATTAGTCATTACTAATAATTGAATCGTTTTTTTACATTTAATTGAAACAAACTTTTCTTATATATCATAAATGGTTTTCATTTTTTGATTCAATCCTAAATCCAATGCATTTAAAACTAATAATTAACACAAATAATGAAAGAAAAATCAAATTCACTTCAAATTAATAGCAAATCTTTTAATTATAATTTTGTGGTCAAAAAATGTGAAACAAAATGATGAGAAAATGCATTCAAATCACGGCTAAAGTAAAAACTGAAAGAATTAGTGAATTATAAAGCTTTTGAACTTTTTTTTAAGTGAAGGGTAGAGTCATATCAGTGCCTAAAGAATATAAAGAGTTAGACCGCCGACGCATCTTCCAATGCCCATAGAGTAGAGCCCATAGATCATACCTGTGCCACCAGAACAAGAACATAGATTACAGTAACTTATTGTATGGATATTTTAACACAGAATTGATACTAAAGTTTGAATAAATTTTGTTCAAAAAATGTGATTTTGTTTTAATTTATATGAAATATAATTCAATGTATTATTTGTTGTGAAATACAAAGTAAAGCCAAAAGTTTGTTAATATCGAGAGAAAACTTACGGCAAAATCTTGAGCTGAGAGAACCAGTGTGTGGACACCTACGCATCAGTGCCTATGCCTATGCCTATAGCCATCACCTGTTGATCTGACGTCCCAAAGTGTGGCACACGAGAGACAGTGCCTTTGAATCCTTGTCTTTGATTTTGAGTGCGAAAAATAGAGGCCTTATGTTAACTATGCCTTAACTAAACACTATTTGCTTTCAATTAAACGGATTTTAAATCAATTAAATGATTATATTTTTACGAAAACTTTGAATTGAAGTTAAAATCAATTTTAATAACGACTGAAAAACAATCAAATATTTTGTTCAAAAACTTTATTGCAATTCATTTGAACCTAAACTTTGGTTTAAAAGCGATTTTGTTATAAGATTTCATACTTTATATGTGATTATTGTTATGATATTTATGACACTGACTGACCTGCCAGTGCCCAGTCATATATGGTTAAAATTAATTTAAGTTTTGTTATCCAAATGCAAGACCACAATGGATGCGCCACAACAGTGATGTCCAAACGGGGCTGGGAATGGCCTCCAGTGACCACAACGAGTCCGCCGCCGCCCGACGTGATAGCACCGCACAGCCATCACCACAATCACAATCATATACATCACACACCAAACCACTCGTCCTATTATAATGTGCCGACATATTGGTTCTACCCGTTCACCGGCCCGGCAGCCAAATCAGGTGAGGATTTTACTATTTAGTACTTTTATACCCCTTTGAGACCAACACTTCTATACTTTCAATCAATTGATGCAAAGGTTTCACAAAGTCTGAGGAGTTTTAAAATTTCCACGACTTGTGTATCAAAACAAGAAAGCATTAGGTGTTTGTGTAGGCCTTAAGACAAAGTGCTTAGAGTTTGATATGATTTGCAAATATTAGATCTCAAATGAATGATCGTTTACTTGAGATATGATTAAATTTCAATATTTTTGAAGATATATCGCAATTAACTAAAGACTAACTACCAGTTCCCACACAGACAGTGAGTGTCTGGACTTAAGATACCATTAAATTTGTCGGTAATTACTCAATACCTCGGAGTCTCCGGAGTGATCACAAAACTATATCACAAAATGAAGTTTTTATAAAAATATGACATTTTCTGCTCAAAAGGACTTTGATTTTGAAATCTAATGAAATGATTGAAATTCAAGGGATGTTATGAAGAATTGCTTTAATAGTCTATTCTGTTGTGAAATATTCGTAATTATATTATATTTGAATGAAATTATAATTTGGAAAATAATTTAATGATTATTCAAATTGAATGTAAAACTAAAAACCACTGATAATTGCTTTGGAATTGAAAACAAAGACTTTCAATAAAAACAAAATTCAGGATTTGATGAAATCAATGAATCAGTGGATAAGTAAGGGAAAGAAGTGCATAATTCTGTCGTCTGTCAAAACCTACGTTAAAATAAAGGGTTAAAAAAGAAAGTCATTTTGTGTTTGAATTATCTGTTTATAACTTAAGTTATGTCTATATTTGTGAAAAACAATTATTACTATTATACGCAATGAATATATCATTTGCGGTGATCTCTTGTTTTTCATACACAAAGAAAACCACAACTAAGTGGGGATTCATTCAAAATCAAACCATATATTCAGTGGCTTTCAAATGTATTTCTATTGCATTTACTGTCCATTCATTTGGACATAAATTCATTGATTGAGAAACAAAATCCCAAAATATGTGGCTTTTTCTGATCTGAATTGAAGTGATTTGAAAACTAAGTCTATATTCTTATAAGTCATACATAAAGTCACATAAATTGCAAATAATATTAAATATAAAAATTATAAAAACGTTTGAAACGTTGTTCAACATGTTATAACACCTACGCTGATAGCGCAGTGTCTTTAGTCTTACCTAAAATCAAGTATAAAGTTATTAAAACTAATTTTCTGATGAAATAGTTTCACTGCTTTTTCAACAAATAAAAAATCACTCATTCATTGATTGACTCAATTCAGGGTCACTTTACTAACTCTTTCATTGACTGAGAAAAGTAATAAAAAATCTTTTTATTTTTTCTTTGATTTTATAATTTAATAAAAATGTAATTCAAATATATTTTAGACTTTTATTCAATCCTACAAATACTGAGAAATACTGAGAGACACTGCGAGACATAATGTCGATAAGGATTTCATTCAATATAAATATGACATTAATTTCTCAATTGTTATCTCAAATGAAATATTTTGATAAAAATATTAATAAAAATTTGAATTAATTTTGAATAAAAAATTTATTTATTCACAATTTTATTCCTTAAACAATGTAATGGGTAATTTTTATTTAATGTTTCAGGCTGATTTAAATCAAATTTATTTTGCACCACCCCTTAACCCCCTTAACCCTTACTTTTTACTATAATTAATATAATTTTTGGATAAATTTAATATCTCTTTAATTTCATTATTATCTGAACTGAATGTCTCTTAAATTAACTTAAATTAAGTAAAGTTTATTCAATTTGTTTAAAACTAATGTCATTTAAAATAAGTCTCATATTTGCTATCAACAAATAAAATTGAAATTATTCTGAACCTTTTAAGAGCTATTTTATAACAAACTTTTCTAAAAGTTTTATTGAGACAAGTCTACAGGTGTGGCCAAGGGGTCATTTATAGGTTTATAACCAATGATATTTGCCAGTATAACCTGGGATTGTTATAAACACTAAATAATGATTATAATAGCAATTAGTTTCAAACATATTATCAAAAATACTGTATATATTTCCTTTATCTCTGTGAATATCTGAAGGAATGGGGGACTGATATTATTGGGTTAAATATACTATTGACTGGGAGTAACGAAAAGTCAACCACAACTTATACCTGTACAAAGGAAAATGTCAGAGCTGGTGACCCCCGTTAGCCAAGAAATTATAAATTTGATTTTCAATCCATGAAATCTGAAGACCTTTAGTAATATTAAACATATTTTGTATTTATTTTAACAAAATTACAAAAAATATAAAACATATAAAATATCTCAAACAGAAAGTCAAAGAACTTTACATTTATTATAAAATTCTCCTTTGATTTTGATTTTGATTCAAAACATTTCAAATTTTGATAACAACTCACGAGTTGTACAATAAGTGAAGTTTAAATTCTTTATCTCAAAGCAATCAAAATAGCATTTTCTCATTCAATAGATTATTATTTAATGAATATTTGTATTGCAATACGTGTGCTATGTTTGTTGGTCTGGTTGTGCACTGTTTGAATAAGACCCCAACCCCTAACAAAATGTTGAATCAATTTTCGCACCGATTTATATCAGCAATCGATTCGCATATCTTTATAACAAAATCATAATTTCTTTAATATTATATAAAAACTTAATTGAATTCACTGTTAGGTCTTGTGTTTGACATAAATATATTGAAATGTTTATACCATTTCCCTCTCAAATCATTACAGAATCAAACTTTGGGGCAAATTATTTGAAAATTAAAATTTAATAAAAACATGTAAATTATTTTAACAAACATTTGACGTTTCAATCAATTAATTATGATTTTGTTGTTTGTTTTACTAATCAATACTTTTATCCAATATTTTGAACAAACTTTTTAATTTATGTCTTGATGTCTATGTTATCCAAACTTTTCAATTATAGGCTATTTATCCATCATTTCTGTTAACAAATTGCAATTCAAAACAACAATAAGTGATTCAATTGAAAGACATATCCTTCTCTTAATTTAAAAAACTATTTGTTTTGTTTATGAATTATGTCTTAATTGAAATAAATTTAATAAAAATATACAACAATGAGCTAATGCTTAGAAAATAGAGATTATTATACATTATTGTTTTGTTAGATGCTTTATTGACATCTAGATGACCATGCTTCAACATCTAAAGGTCTGATATGTTCTACAATAGAGATTTAAATTATAAAAAACTTTGAAATAGTTTTACTTTAAATAAATTTTATATCAAAGTCTATAATCTCAATACTCATAACTTTCCTTTATTGTATTATTTTTAACACTATTTCATATCATTTGAAAATTGAAGCTTAAAAACAATACAATAAAGTTTGTTAAATGCTTAGGTTTGCCTGATTAGGTATTAATACCCGGATAATAATTGAATGAAAGCATAATTTGATTTAGATTTTCATTTATAACAAATAATGAGTTTTTTATTCAATCAAAATATATTTGAGATTTTATTTCATCTCATATTAATCTCATTTAAAAATGATTTCAAAAAAAATAATTGTTTATAATTTATAAAAAATTGTTATAATTTGTTCATAACTTTTCAGTTATAAACCAAAACATAATATATTATATAAAATATTTTCTCTGTATTTAACGAATCGTAAAAACATTGAAATATGATATACATTAAGCACTGAAGCACTGAAATACTGAAATAGTCGTCATTACATGAAATATAATGTTATTTAATGGCTGTAAACCTAATTCATGAGTATATTATAAATAGTATTGAATCAGTCGTGAGAGGAATTCAATGAAAATCTATTGAATGAAAAATATAATATGACATAACAGTGAGAGTATTGGGAGAGAGAGCACCGGTATATGTATTTTCTGGTAAACACATTCAAAATAAAATATAAAACAGTTTTTATTATCCAATGTTTGAAAGTCAAGAATTATTGGTTAAAAAATGCCGAAAACTCTGTTTCTATTTAATCAATAATAATATAAAATATAAAATATAAGATCAAAAGTCTATGGATTTGGGAATAGAGTATGGATTTGATAGAGTATAGCACTGGTAGTACGAGACAGTCTAGTAATTTGATGGTTAACTTTGACATTTTATTATGAAAACATTATATAGTCTGAACTCAAGACCTTAAACTTGAAATAATATTACATACCTATGCATTGAGAGTGAATACTGCGCTACTCTATCAGCAAAAGAGCAAAACCTCAGGTGAATAGACATAACATAAACATAACATATATATTGAGTTTTTCGCATAAATTATTTACTCTTCAAACTATTTATTCATTACTTTCAAACAAAATAATAATAATTTCAATGCATTTCAAACTTATTATACATAAAAAGAGATTCAAATCTTATTTGTATTTTGATTAACAAAAATGTTTATAAATTGAAAAAATTGTTTACAAATCACTGTTATCTTAATTAAAAATCAATTCATTAGTTGCCTTAAAATGTGTTAATAGTTTTTCATTGTTTTGAATTTCAACATAAAATACATTGTAATTGAAATTCATCTCAATTTCAAAACTAAATGTTTTTAATGAAATAAAACTTTTTAAAATCAAACTCAAATCAAATGATTAACATTTAGTTAACACTTTTGAAATGTTAAAGGTTATTAATCTAGATTCAGGCACATATTTTTAAATCTATTTACCCCTTAAATAACCTTGTTTAGATAAATATCTCTATTACTCGGGGATAGAAATTATGACGAATTGAAACCCAACTTATGTTACAATCGTTTAATTATAAAATTGTAAATCATTTTTAAAACATAAAAATTATTGAAATTATAGTCTTTACTAAAATAGCTATGAATTTACTTTTGAATTAGTTTTTGAATAAATTATTTTAAGTTTTTGTTTGTTTAAGATTAAAGGGGTATTTAAGGGTCATTTTTAACTCACGAATCGCTATTTGAATAGCAATTTAATTATTAGTTAAATATTACATTTTTGTCTAAATGGTAAACATTTAAAAAAAATAAATTGAAGAAAATGAAAACAAGTAATGAAAACCAAAACCAATGCCAATAAACGGCTTATAAATCACAAAATTTAATTAATTTATCACAAAATCAGTAAAAACGATAAATAAATACAATATATATTCAAACTTTAAATAATAGATAAAAAAAAGAGTTCAAAAAAGTTTAATTCAATATTTGTTTTGTTTGACAACTGTTTGGTTGATAACAATGAATGCAAAATACTTTTAATGTCTTAATTTTAGACAAAAGGTTTGTAAAGTGAGTAAACATTTGATGAAATGAATGACAAAAATATTCAATTTATTAGAAATCGGTTGTCATCTTATGAAAAATATCAGTCGCTGTTTACACAGTCATATAATTTCTCGGAAAAGCCTATTTAGTATTGTATTTCATAAAGAAAGCAGTAAGAGAGCACCGGCAGATTTTATTGATAATCCTAATGAATAACAGAATCCAAATGAAATTATATTGAAATTGCTTTTGTTATTTGGTTTTTGATTAAACTTTATATATATTTGAAGTTAATTACAGAATATTATATGAAATTTGTTATCAAATATATGTCCAATAGTTTTCACATACAGTAAGTAATACACAATAACTAATAGAGCACTCAATCATAAATATCTAAGTGTCGGCCCAACAGGTGTTTCTCTTTATAATTATTTTCTAAAAAGCATTTATGAAATCGAGATTTCATTAAATAAATGAATGAATGAATACTTTTTCCAAAAACTTATTGTAAATTAGATTTTTTGAAGACAAAAGAGTAGGAGTTTTGGGTTATGTATAATCAGTGCTCACTTAAACCACTTCATCCAAAACTCATATGATTTCATTTTGCAAGTTTATATATTTATACATTTGAATAAATATTTGAAACTGATACTTTATATAAGTTAACTAGAATATATAAATTAGTAAATATATATATAAATTCTATAAAGCATCAGGTACAAAAAAAAAGTAAGTTTTGATGAAGTGTTAGCCTTACATAATAAGTATGAGTCGATCACAAGGGTTTGTATTAGTTAGCTTATAATCATTAGGACCTAATGGCACCGTTAGCTTATTTGTTGTGATAGTGAAACCATAATTTGTTAACTAATTTGATAAATCAATTAAACGTAAACATAACTGACATTCACTTTACTGTTACTGACTCTCGAGTACAGGAAAACTGATTAATAATTCATTTGAATTGCAATTCATTCATAATTTTTTGATTTGTATTTTCATTTTTGAATTTACTTTTCACCTCAATATCTGTCCCCTATTTTCCAAATTTGAATTTACGTTTAGATTTATCAGTAAATATATATAATAATGACTCTTTACGTAACTGTGCTCTCACTATAACGTGAACTCAATTTTTATGAATGAATGAACAAAATCTGGGATAATATGAATGAGAGAGAGATTTAGGGAGAGTTTGGTTTTAGTAAATGATAGTAAAGTGAAAAAACGTCATTTAATTCTGAGATTTTTTGCAATGAATTAAATAAAGAAAAATTACATTAAATATGATTTAATATTAGGCGTAACTAAAACTCAGTTTATGAATGAATGGTTAATATTATTATTCAATATATTTTGAATTTTAACCTATAATTGACTCAAATGTTCAACAAATTAATGACAAAAACAACTCTTATATTACAAACAAAAGTATTTTGTTTGAAACGAAGAAAAGTCTGAAAAATCCTCTTATTATTGATTGAAACCAATTTAAAACTGAATATAAATTGTTTGTATATTTTCGTTGCGTTTTCTTAGTATTTAATTAAAACTACTTTTATAAAAAATATTAAGTGATAAAGGACAAATTTCATTGAATTAAACTATTCAATTGCACTACTTTCTAGGATTTAGAGAAGGGTCTAATTTGAAATATAATTGAAGGCACAGTATATTAAAAATTAGGTCATATTTTAATCACTTTTTCAATAATCAAATGATAAATATTGAAAGTCTTTAACATTTAATTTACTTTCACTTTATATGTATTGTTTAATTCAATTCATCAATTGTGAAACTTTGCATGATTAATTAAAATTGAGCAATAATTTGTTAATATAAGCTAGTCAATAATTCTATATTTTAAACTTGATAAAATTAGATTTTGAATTACATTTACTTTTTAAAAATTTAAGCTTTTAGTATTATTTTTAGTAAATCTATTGAAAAATTATTTAATTTGTAAAAACTTATATAATATTTATTTCATTTCAAACTTTAATCAGAAGTAATGACTTATCTGTGATATTATCCCATATTTTCCAGTCTTAAAGGCTTTTGAGAGAAAATAGAGATAAATGTTATATAGTTTTGACTGAAATTACAAATAAATCAATTGATTATTAATTTTATTTCAAAACATTACACATAAAAATGTTTTCAGAGTAAGAAATTGTGTGAAAATTATTTTAAAACTATTTTTTATCTATTATTTGAAAACCCGTTTAAAACCATATTTCCAATGAATTGGTGTTACTTTTCATATCAAATCAGAAATGAAACCATTTTTCACTGTTTATATTGAAAATTATGAATGAAATGAAAAATCCTTTGTAGCCTTTAAGGCAATCCAAGGAAACAGTGAAACAGTTATTAAAATTTGTAAACTCTTAATAAATTAGTTGAAAAACGCAGTCATAAATAATAAAAAACAAATTTCAATAGTACTCTGTATTTGAGGTGTTGTTTGTTTTATAACTTTGAAAATTACAAACAGAGAGTAAAAAGTAATTAAATGCTAACAAAAATAATTACATAGTTTTGAAACAGTTTTGTTCATAGTTTGCAAAATAGGCTATAATTCTGAAGGCTATTCAAATTTTTCAATTAAATAAAGGATTGAATTCAAAAAACAAATGTTTATTTAAAGTGAAATAGTATTTGAATTTGAATTTAAAATCTTGACATTTGGTCTTAAAATGATAGTAAGAAATGTCAAATAAATCTCAATCTAATGAATAATCTAAAAGTTTTTTGTAATAAACAATATAAAAGTTTTAAAACTGTTTTACTATTTTATAAATTTAATTCCAAGTCTTGACTCAAAGCCCACATAAAAACTAAGTTATTTAACAAAAGTGTTATTTTCATTGATATTTTGTTTTACATTTGTTGTTTTGTATAAAATATATTAATTTGATTCACAGGAAGAACACAACAAATTGTAATTTAAATCAATTGCCTCTGTATTTGATGTATTATTTTTGAGCACTCAATACAGAAGTTATATTCAATATATTCATAGCTAAGAATCAATTGTAAAAAATCGTTTCATTCATTGAATGTATTCATGTATTTGTGGGTGGATTTGATTTATGTGATCCACTGTTTACTTGTGCTGAGTTTGCTTACCTCTCCTTACTTTACCTAACCTTAAGTATTTTCAAATGTAAGATAAGATTGTATTGATTCAAAAATTATCATCTTTTTGGTTGTAATAACGCACTCACTATAAACACTGCAGAGTATTGTACAATAAATTCATTCAAATGTTTATTTATCTTTGAATCCTTGCATAACATTTGATATTTTATGTGTGAATCAAACATTTATTAATCAATTGCTGTTTTCATTCATTTATTCAAATACTAAGACATAAAATAAATTTAATTTATTATTCATTTTGAACTTCAAATACTGAATCAAAATATGTTTCCCTTAAGCCTTAAGGGGTTATTGACATTTAAACACCGATTTTGTTGACCGGAAACTGTTTTATTAGTTTTTACTAATTTGTTAATTATAATAGTTATGAAATGATTTCACTTAAAAGTCTTTGATTTAATGTTAGGATTGATTTTAAATACATATTTTCTCAACAAAACTGATAAACCTAATTAAAAGGGGTTAATCTAAACCCCTTGAGTTGTTAACTAATCAATTCATGTTTTATTTAAATGTTTAAATATAAGATTTTAAAATGAGACATTTCAAATGACCCACCTATAATCATTAAGATTGAATTTTGGAAATACCAAGCTAAACTATTTATTGGGTTACTCAAGCATAAAAATTAGAATAATATAAGATTTAAACAAAAATTGACACAAAGTTAACAAAAATCTATACATTTTGTAACACTTTGTTTGAAATAGTTGTGAATTTTCTTTACAATTGAAAGCAATTTAAAAATTGATTTATTGTTTAGTTGTTATATAATCTCTTAAATACTGTATATCCTCTTCTTTGAAGTGATTATTAGTATTAACTCTAATCTCAATAAAAATTGATTAAATATTTCTTACGATTTATGAATGAAATATGATTTGAATTTTGTGAATGAAGTCTATTAACCAATAGTTGGCGGGTTGTGGGGGTGTACTGAAGACACTCCCGCTCTTGGTATTGAAGCCTTTCCTCAGCTTCTCTGGGATTTACGCCAACACATGATGACAACGAGTGGCCGAATGCCGATGCGTGACATGTGTTGTGTGTTTGTGAGCAATGCTTGAGTTGCAGTCAAAATGAGTGAGACATATGAAAGTTTTATATAATGCTCAGGTAGATTTAGTAGTACTGCTAATTTGGTCTCATCTCTAACGATAGACAAATGATTTTAATTATTTACTCATTCATACAATCATTCAATTATTTTTCGTCAGCCTTTTGGGTTCAATCAGTCGATTGTATTCATGTATTTAACAATCGGTGACAAAAAGCCAAAACAACTTTTACTGAATGTGTTCCACAGCACCTGTAGTTCAACAATAGTTGTCTTCATAATACAGTAAATGAATAATTTTTGTTGTCTTTATTGCCAACAAATGCCAAATGATCTCAAAGAAGAAAACTATTGTTTTGATGCCATTCCGTAGTCAAAACTTCATATCATTTTTACATTTGAGAAAAAGTGTTATCAAAATAATATATATTTTTTCAATAATCAAATAACAGTTTATTTTTATTTATATTTCGTTTGTTTCGTAATAAAAGTCTATTAAATATGCTTTTATTGTATTTAATTAAGTGTTAATAATAGTTAATATACTTTAAATGAAGTTTTCATTCATTAAATCACTTTTAATATACTATATATTGTTTGAATTCATTTCTGTCTATAAAACGTCTAAACTATTTCTTAATCAATGAATTGAATCAAATATTTAACGACTGATTGACTGAACAGATAATCTGCTGAAGAGATGAAAGTTAATAATTATTATAAAATCAATTCAATTTGTGATAAAAAACAGTTTTTGCATAAATATGATTATTATTACTACTATTCATGTAATTAATAACAACTTTTATATTAATTTATATATACTTAACACACATTCAAAACTAACTCTCATTTGTGTTCAACAGTTGATTAACAATAATATTCTTAACAAATAATAACAAAATAACAAAAACTGTATTTCAATTAAAAGCCTTAACAAACAATTGATTCATTAATCGCTCAAAAGGTAAATAACTTTTTATTTATTTTTTTCATAAATAAATTCTGAAATTATTTTAAAACTAATTTTAGGTTTCAATGAAAAAAACATTTAATTTTATTTTTATAAAATATTTCTTTAACATAAACTTCAAAACTATTTTCAAGACTTATATTTAGCAAACTTTGAAAATATTTGTTATATTATCTAAAGTTCTTGACATTTATATAACATTTAGACAAAACATTCAAAACTTCTGATTAATTAAGCAAGTACAAATGATAAAATCATATATTTTGCTCAAAACTTTTAAAATATCAATAATTTATTTATTAAAAGATAAATCAGTTATGAATTAATCACTCGATTCCGCATTACATGCCTTACATAACACACGATAAACACATTTTTCATTGAATTAATCAAAAGTAATAAAAATATTGAAACGATAAGAGACTATAAGCGACTATAAGAGTCTATGAGTGTTAGAGAAATGCATGAATAAAGCCAATGAAGTGAATGAAATGAATGACAACAGCAGTTATGAGTGAAATATTTTCTTTACTTTACTATTGTTCAGACAATGAGTTGCAGTAAAAATCAAAAGACATGTCATTTAACGGTTATATTGAGATAAGGAGTGGCGGCGACGGACTGTCATCGGCTGACAAGAAATAAATGTTTTTAATTATATTTAATTCTGCGATAAGTTTAGATACACTTCAGTCACAAATAAACTGATCGTCGGTTTAACAATAGGAATAATGCCAGGAATGTAATACTCTGGTGCCGATTGGGCCGACATCTCTTCCCTTCATCTCCAACCCTATTGCCTCTACCGAAGCAATACTCAGATAACTAACTCTTTCTCTATTTCCGACCTTTTGTCAGCTTTTTATGATTTGAAGTGCATTTGTCTTATCATTGCTTTATATTCTGAATAAATATTACTTTTATATATTTAATACTCTTTTCAATAAGTCTTAACTTTCAATAATAACAATAGTCAGGCTCTGCTTGCGCTCAGAGATCAGTGTATGGATTGCTTTTGGCAGTCACTGTATGTACTTTTGATGTGATATCGATCCTACTTATGCGCACTATCTATACCATCCAATTCACATACCATAGCAACAGAGCATTCATTAAGAAAATGATAATAAGATGTATAAGAGTTGGGGGAGAGAGAGAGAGAGAGAGAGAGAGAGAGAGAGAGAGAGAGAGAGAG
>JAQGAT010001235.1:0-16320 GCA_034687845.1 Pantelozetes paolii
TCTCTCTCTCTCTCTCTCTCTCTCTCTCTCTCGCGTTATATTGATATTAATTGACATTTGACTCTAAATTAACTTTATGTCAGATAACACAAGAAATAAATGTCTGGAAAATGAAATTTAGAGCAAACTATCAGTTGATTAATAAATTTGGAGAAAATCCTTAGATCTCCGATAACTCCGGAAGTTATAAGTTATTAATGAATAAAACTATTTATAAATCTCTACAAAAAATTGTGCAAAAATTGATAAATGATTTCAAATCTAAGGTTGTCTTCAATTCAATGGATTTATATTTTTTGGCTAAATATTGAAACTTTTTTATCAAACACTCAGTAGAGAAAGAAAAAAACTTTAAAATCCATTAAAACTTATATAAAAATAAAACCAAAACTTCATTTTAAAGGATAAAAGAAGAAATAAATGAGAATTTTTGTGATGTTTTAGCAGTAATTTGAAACTAAAAATGAATTTTTATTTCTTGGAAAAAAAATCTCAGACTTTATATGAAATATAATAAATCAAAAAGTGTTGAGTGAAGACGACTGACAGCTATTTGAAAGCAAACGATATAATTGAAGAAATTTAAAAAATGTCAATTTTTTACACAAATATTTAATAAATGATTTGATTTTAAAAATTCATTTCTTGACTAACACTCAAAATTCACTTTCACCTGTACAGTAGATACCAGTGTCAGTTGAGGGACAATAAATCAAACAGATCAGGATTTCCAGTGGGGGTCGACATCGACCTAATTCTTCCTAAACCTGACTCTGATATCTAATTCTTAGAAATATTTGTTATATTAATCACAAAATATATTATATTTTATAAAATCAAAGCCAAAAACGTTTGACTTCTCTATGGCTTTAAACATAACTTAATTTAAATGCCTGTGTGTTATGATAGTTACGGCACAGTCAGTCAGTGCATACATTTGACACGATATTCAAATACCAATGAATTGTTTAAAAACTTTAAAACTATTCAAT
This sequence comes from Pantelozetes paolii, assembly GCA_034687845.1. Classification (NCBI taxonomy): domain Eukaryota; kingdom Metazoa; phylum Arthropoda; class Arachnida; order Sarcoptiformes; family Oribellidae; genus Pantelozetes; species Pantelozetes paolii. The sequence goes on from JAQGAT010001235.1 coordinate 993, forward strand.
GAAATAGTTTTTGTATGTCTTTTACCGGTAATGATATAAAACACTAAATAATTTCAAATAAAAATTCAATGAATTCATAAAAATTTCAAACATTTTTAAACAGACGTGAATTCATAGGAAAATAGTGAACAAAAGTTCAGATAATGTTTTAAAGGTTTAGATTTTGATTCAATATTTGAGGACAAATACGTGATGTGCTTATAGTTGTGAAGAAATATTTGGAACAAATCTAAAATTATTTAATAATAATTCAAATCTAATGTCATTTAACCGACAAATACTCTAAAGAGTGAAATACAGTATCTTTTAAATCAAAATTGAGTCAAAATTCTTGAAAGAATTTTTCAATAAAATCAAAATTTAAATCATTTTTTATTAAAAGCTATTTTTGTCCACAACTTCTATAAGTATTTCATTAAATCATTAAATTAATCATCAATTTTGCAACTATTGCTTCATTTTAAGCAATTTTACACTAAATTAAACTCAATTTCTAGTTATCTCTGATTTAGTAACTAATTTCAATCAAACTATAAATAGCGAGACTGAGAGGCCATCAGACCATCAGATAATCAATTGATTTTGATATCAATTTTTAATTAACTTTGAGATAAAGAAAAACTTTCTTTAAATCTAAACCAAAATATTTATGAAATAATACTTAGAATTGAATTAAAAATCAACAAAATCTGTGAGTGTTTTCACGTAAACCCTGTTTTCTAATAATAAAATTCATTGATTATATGTTTTTTATGGTTTAATAGCAAAAGTATAACAAAAGTATTGATTGAAAAATAAAATCAATTTATTTTTGTATTTGTTTTTTAATTGAAAATCGATTTCTGATACAATTTTTCACATATTTTTATACAAATTAATTAATTAATGAAAAAATTGTTTAAACTTTTTGATCAATAATTTTCAATAAATATTTATCCAAAAACACTTAGCTTTCAAACTCATCATCCTTTCCACGGGGGCTCTGATTGGTTGCGTTTAAATACATTTTGAACACACAATTGAAATTTGATATAAAAGATGATTAATAACTCACTCTTGCAGACGAATCGGTGGTCACTCCAGTGCTCTTTCTTGCACTGTTGGCCACAATAACTGACTTTAGTGCAGACCAGACACTTGAGCAGTGGCCTGTTAGTACAACCTGGGTTATCGCACATGGACTCAAGGCTCGCTATTATGAGATTAACAGCAAAATTAAGTTTAAATAATAAATGAATAAATAATTGTAATTAAGTTTGCATTGAGTGCTTCACTCATCAAAATACCCCTCATTTCTCATCAGTTGATTACATTTACATTCACTGTAATTGAGTTAAACTCAAACTATTGTTAACTTATAGTCAAAGATGACTTACAAGTAAAAAAATTTGGCATTTCTTCCAATTGGCCGTTTGCTACCTGTGCTTCCAATTGCAACTTTCGACACAAACGGACTCGAGTTCGGGGCGAAGCCATTGGTGAGACCATTGGAGTCGTTGTCAAAGATAGTGGAGAAGTGGTCATCAGTTCTGTAAACTGAGTGAAAATGAATATAAAGTGTTTTGTATTTCAAACAATTGAATACCTTTTTCATCCCTTTTTCGTGGAGTCCTATCGATTGCATAACTCCTCTCTTCCCTCCGGTTTGGAGTCCTTTCGTAACCAAACCTTGACTTCTCTGATGTCTTAACATTAGATCCGAAAACACTTTTTTGATTAGTTTTAGAAACGCTGCCATAAATACTATCTTTCCTTTGAATGCTTCTGGAGGTCGAGCCGTATATACTATCAGTGGTTCTGAGGGTTGAGTTTCGACTAAATCTAGAGATGGACTCAGATTTCAGTCTATTTTTGTCATAACTGTTGTCATCTTCGATGGCATTCCTATTCTGAGCTCTAATTCTGTTTTTGCTTTTATACCCAAAGGGAACGGAATCTCCGACATTGAACTTAATAAAAATACCCTGAGTTTGATAGATCTGGTCGACGGGTGTGAACGACTCATTCATTACTACCAAACGATACGATTCGGACAGAAATTTAAATCTTTTTTTCGCGCAGTTTCTTATGGCCTCGTCGTCTGATTGGAGTAAGTAGTGTCTCAACTGTTCCAGGGTCATTCTGCGCGCCGGAAGTGTTATCCTTCCGATGCACTCCTTCTTTGTTAAAGGGTTTACGTCTTTGATTATATAAAGAAAATATTTTTTCTCTGTGTCTCCTCTCAAACTGATAGCCCTCTCATCAATATATCGCTCGCTATCAACAGCTCCGGGAATGTTAGCCCAACTCCTGTTTGGAGAGGTCTGTACAGCCGTCGAGTGGTGTGAAGAGTGTGGAGAACCTGGACTTCTGGTCCTATGTTCAGGCGATGATTGCTTTTGATGACTACCGATATCTTTAACTTTTGACATAACTTTAGAGGCAGTGCTAATTGAAGTACCCATTCCTCTGGAAGGACTGGAAGGCATTTGTCTGATAGGAGAGGATGTTTTGGTCTTTGAAGGACTGCTTTGAATACTTTTTAAACTAATTTTATCGGAATTTCTTTGATTTGTTTCAATATATTGAGAATAGTCTTCATTATTGTCGTCTAAAAAGTGAATTCAAATTTTGAAAACATTGAGAAAAGCACTTAATTTTACCCTCGATTTCAGACAACGGTTGCAACTGTTGGTCCACTTCTTCCTCATATTTAGACAAATATTGTGATTGATTTGGAACCGAATCATTCAATTGAGAAGTGAATTGAGAGACCGACGGACTATCGGTTGGGTTGTAATGATTATCATTCTGATGACCACTACTACTACCTCTGGACAGTCGGTTAACGACCTTAACTTTGTTGGCCGGAGACTTCATCGATGTTGTTGTCCTACTGGTGTCCACCGGACTCTCAACCGAGTCTTGCATATCATTTTGAGTCAGTTTTTTGTGTTCACTCTCTATATTAAAAATATTTTCTTTTGTGGAATCGTTTGTACTTTTCTTCAAATCATTTACCACTTCTTGTTCGCTATGTTTCGACGATTTGCCCGAAAACAGGGAGTCTTTGTCGGGATTGCGGACTCTTTGTCGCCCTTTATGTCCATTAAAAGTAAAAGTAATTTAAATCATAATTCAAATGAAATAAAAACTAACTTTTTTTGGTTTTGAAATAACAGTATATAACAAACACAACGAAGAGTAGGACCAGGATTGCATTGATAACAATGGCTGCAATCCATGGTATGGGCAGTGAATTGGACTCATTGACAGTGATTTTGCTTTGCTTTTGATACTGAAGTTGTGGACTCTTTGACAGATTGTTCTCAAAGTCGACTCCGATTTTGAAAACAACAAAACTTTGATTTTCATAACTCTTATCAAAACTAAAAGTTTTATTCTCTGTTGAGTTTATTAACGGATTTGTTTGAGAATTACTCTCTGAAGGGTCACTAATTATTTTCATCAGTAGATGAATAATAATTACAATTATTTCACATTAAAAACAATTTTTTTAAATTAAAATCTTTGTCTAAAAATGGTTTGAAAACATAATTTTGAAACAATTGTTTGCATTCAAAACCAAAAGCAGTCGAACGGAACAAATGGCTAAAAAATTAAGACACTTTCTAATTCTGTTGAATGAGCTTGGTCTAATTGGTTAATTAGGTCATCTGTGCGATAGACCTGTGCCCAGCACTGGGCTTTTGCGCAGATCTGCTGGACGTGAGTGCGGAACAGATAATAGCGGTGACTAGAGATGGGCTAAAATAAAACTAATTATAAATTCTGTGCTGACTCTGAGATCACGTACTTTTCATACAACAGTGAATACAAACATCACTACAAAAGTGAATACATAATCGCATTTACGTTTTGTTTGGTGTCAACAGTTAGACCGCACCCGAAAATTATGGCTAAAAACTACTTTTAAAGCCCATTCCCTGTGGAAGAGTCAGACATTCATTCGACACTTTGTTCTGCTTTCAAACAATTGATGAATAGTTTTCATTCAAAGCATTAATTATTTTAAATGTTTTTGAAACTTGTTTTTCAGTCCAGAATTTAAAGCAGAATTTATTTATAACTTATGGAGAAATAAATAGGAATTCAGGGAAAGGGGTTAGAAATAAATAAAAGTTTAATTAAAAGAGAATTTGAATTCAAAAACAAATTAATTCAAACATTATTTCATTGATAATCAGAAAAATGTCATAAATTATGGACTAATTTAGTGAATATTTATGAGTAATTCAAACAAATGTTCATTTGATGTGAATTATTGTTATATCAATAAAATTATGAATGAATTTATATAAAACTACCACTTATTTGACTAATTGGCCGAAAAAAGAGTGAAATGTATTGAAATCAAAAACATTGGACTCAATATAAATGCATAAAATTTGGGAAAAATAGCACAAATGGGTCGATATTTTCATTATTATTGTTATTACTATTACTGAGGACTCAATGTTCACAAAAGCTTTTCATTTATTGTCAGTTTTTGTGATTTATATAAATACTCAATGAATTAATGCATCTTTTGCTGCAAACACTCAGACAATGAACGCATTCCTCCGATTGTAATGATATTTATTGGCAAATGAGAGACAAATAAAAATAATTGAAACAGAAATCACATTTCATTGAACAGAATATTCCGGAACCGGTGATAGCATTGGAGAGTTTTGTAATCAATGCATTTGATTGCAAAGGTCAGGCGATCGCATACTTTCCACAATCACTTCGTAGAGGATATGCTTTTATTAGTCTATTATTCATCAGAAGATAATTAAAGATTTGTTTTAATTCTGAGATAACATTAAAGTCAATGAAAAATACATTTATATGTAATATATTATAAATTCTTGTCATAGAAACGGAAACCTTATTCAGAATAACCCTGTTTTACAACTTTGTATAAATTTGGCGAATCATTACAAATACAAAAATTGCATTAAAGGGTGCTATTAGTTGTCATAAGATAATGATTTGCATTGAGTGCTCACATCAGTAGTCATTCAATTAACATATAATCAATACATTCTCACAACTAATCTAAAACCCAATTGCCTTTGTGTGGGAACTAATGTCCGCCTTCTGTGCCTTAAATTTAAATACTAATTAGAAATTAATTAATATTAAAATTTCATAAATTATATGAAATATCAGTCATTATACTGAAATGTGCAAGGTTGAACATCAATTGGTAGAGATATGAAAAGTAATTAACAATTGATTAATGATTTAGTATTCAATATATTTTTAAAATATTCAAAAATTAATAATATGTTTGAAAATGAAAACCAAATTATAACTCAATTCTCGTATTATTTAGACATTCATTAAAATCTGAGTCATTTTTATCCCAAAAACTTTGAGACCCTTCTGAACATAAAATGGTAAACTTGTGGTCAGTTTCGGGCAAATCATCAAAAGACCATTCAATGAAATGCTTTATAAAGCGATCCCTTCCTTCCCAAAGCCAATACATATCGCAATTGCAGTTCATTTTCATTCCTAATCTGATTTTATTTCTCGGATCTGATTCAAGAAGTGGTCGAAAGACCTCTTCAGACAAAGTGGTCAAAAACCTATTGCTATATAAGTCAAGAAAAATCGGTCTTTTTGTTGATTCAAATGATTTGACATCAAAACTGTTTGAAACAAATTGTTTGTTCCACTGTTTACTCAAATTAATTGTCAATAACTGATCCGATTTGTGGCCAAAAGTGAACGCATTCTTATGGATCCGTTGGATGTCATGAGAATTGACATCAATTGACACCAGATTTGGTAAATCATAAAAAGCATTGCTTTTGATCTCATTTAAGAATATTAGGGATTCATTGGAACCGATTCTGAAGCTAATTGTCTTCAGATTCTTCTGAACACAAGCACTCAATGGTTGACAATCTTCTGGTACTTTGAATGCATTTTCCGGAACAGTTCTTATACCACCGGCTTCTATACCAATGGACTCAACATTTGTTAGGCTTTGCAGAGCTTTGAATAAATTTTGTTCATCTCTTAAATGTTGAGATCGGATGACAATTGACTTAACTTTATGTTGAATACCACGAAAAGCATTGGAACTGATGTGTGATATGTTTGCGTATCGTCTTCTGGTGCCGATGTATATACGCTGAAACGAAACGCCGGCAAAGAAGTCGTCGGTTATATTGATTTGTCGACCATTAGTCCAAAATAATTTGTCAAATAACTGGTGGACACCCGACCGGCCATTGAGCCTAATATTTGCCATAACTTCAGACACATTGACGTCATGTCTACTACACGTCAAGTCTGGAAGCGATTCTTTGGTTTGACTGCAAATACAGGGAAACACGACTCGACTTTCGGGACAAATGGAGGAATCGATTGCAAGAAATGATTGTTTGATAAACACTTTAATTCAATAAATAATTACTTTTAATTGAAAATACAATCAATTGATTGAAAACTTACGCAAAATAATCAAAAACTTTGACATAATTTTTGAAATCAATTCAAAACAATGAAAAATATTTTCAAATATGAATGAAATTAACGATAATTTCAGTCAAATGTTAATCAAATACTAAAATCTCTGCACTAAAGCTGAAAATGATTTGTTTCTGAGCTTTCAATCCAATTGTAAATCATTTTTATCTACTTTTTTGAGTGTAAATAAAAAATCATTACAAAAAACGGACTCAAGATTTATAGACAATAAATATTTTGACACAAAATTATCGCTCAATAAAAACAAAAATCCGACGAAAGATAAAAAAATAATGAAATTTACCTCAAAATCGATAAAAAGTTTTTGCATTTAATTGAATATAAATTAAGAAATGATTGAAAATTTGGACAAAATTTACATTTCGTTAGAAGAGATCCGATTCTTCATAACTAAGTAAAGATCGCTTGTCTTTGAGAGCACTCTTTGATGAATAGTTGGCCGCAATTGAAGACCAAGCGTCGGGTGCGTTGGCATTGTTCACCGGTTCACTGATTTCAATCTTACTCTTGTCGACGACCGCCGGCTGTCTTCGTGCTAACGATACCTTCAGTTGTACACCACTGAGAAACTTCAGGTGCATTTCATCGATGGCTTTGTTCGCGGAATCGATTGAATCAAATGTAATGAAACTACAACTGAGTTATGAAAACAAATCAAACGATAAGTGATTTAATTGTTATTCAAATCTAAAACAAACTTTTTGTCCGTTTCTGACTTAATGTCCAAAATATTGCCAAACATTGAGAAACCCGTCTTCAGTAACGACTCATTGATACCAAAGCCGTGAATATATATAGTGTTTCCGGTCTGAGGGGTATCTCTGTTCACATAATTTGCTTTTCCGTCTTTCCTCTTCTCCCGAAAGGTCTCTTCTCTGGCAATAGACTCGGGATCTCTTGAGGGAACGAAACTCTCGTAAATGGGTTTAATTCTCGGCGAAGGCATGTCCTCTGAAGAGACTGAAGAGAACATTAAACACAAAATCAATTGATAACCAATTCATACCCTGTTGTTCATCATCTAAGGGGTGTTGAGCCATATGGAAGGGTTGATAACCGCCGGGTTTGTCGGCGCCGACACACCGTTTCCTCTCCAAAGCTTTGGATCTCTTAAACCCTGAGTGCTGTCTATCTTTACTGTCGGGACCTTTGATTGCATGAATTTTTCCCGATTTAAGCAATTTCTTCGCCACTTCTTTGGCATCGGTTCCCGACTCTGATGTCCTCTTAATCTTCTGTTGGATGGGTTGGGGTTCGGGTTTCGGTGCTCTCATGGCCTGTAAAGCCTTTTTCTGTTAAAAGCGATTAAAATTTATTAATAATTGAAATTCAAAACTGATTTTCAAAACAAAACTTACTTTTCGTTTGAGTTTTTGGTATTTCCTCTGAAGAAGTAATTCCTCTTCAGTTAGTTGTGAAGGGATTTGAATGAAAACCATTTGAGTCTTAATTAAATCACAATTTATTTTGAGTTTACAAACAATTTATAAACAATTTGTAAACAATTGAATCACAAATAACGTCTCAAATAATCGATTGCCCCTTAATTGACAACAACTGCCCCTTAAATGGCTTTTCAATGTCTAATAAACACTTATTTAATGCTTTTATAAAACGTTTTATATGATTGTAATTATTATTTTCCCATAAAATACCCCTTAATTTTGAAACAATTCATAAGAAATACCCCTTAATTTGAAGACAATTAACACAAAATCAATGTTTAATTCATTTATTAATTGAAAAACATTTACAAAAAAATAATTAAAATATGAAAACAAAACAAACGTTTAGTCATAACTCGGGTCTGAATTTCCAGATCTTAAGGACACAGTCGTCACCAGAAGTGGCGAAAATATCACCGATTTTTGGATTCCAGTCCACACTATTGACGTCCATTGAGTGCGCCTTTGAGTGCTTTAGGGCTACAGAAAAGTTTTGAAATGTTTTTTCACAATCACTGGAAGTGTTGTCTTCTTTGAAGATAAATATAGTGTCGTCTCCGCCGGCGGTCAACAAGTAATTAGAGATATGAGACCACGAAATGTCATAAACGGGTCGACAATGAAAGCCAGAGAGCGTTGAAACACATTTCCAATGAGTTATGTCATCAAACGATTGCCATATCTTTACGGTCTTATCACTACTACTTGAGGCCAACCTCTGACCGCTTGCGTCGAAAGCGATCGACCAAACGGTGGACTCGTGTGAGGAAAGGGTTGCACAACAGACCCAATCGTCGCCACAGTCTTTGTATAGTTTAATAGTATTGTCGTAACCACAAGAGGCCAACACGTCTTGGATTGGGTGCCAAATGACTCGTTTCACGTCCTGTGTGTGATCGGTGAGGACTGACGCGCACTCAAACTCCTGGCCTTCAATGCATTCCCAAATCCAGACCGTCTTATCCCGACTACAGGTCGACAAATACTTTGAGGACTGAGACCAACAAACACTCTTCACTTCATTCTCGTGTCCCTCAAGACTGACCATACATTCCCAGCGGCCGTCCGTCTGATGCCAGACACAAGTGGTGGCATCAAAGCTAGCGGAGGCCAAGTAGTCGCCGCTCGGCGACCACGCAATGGACCGAATAGTCCGTTGGTGTCCATCACTTAATATGCATTTCATTCGCCAATAATTGCCTTAAATTTGAAAACAATTAAAACAATCATTGAATCAATGGTTTCACACCTTCTTTGGCCCACAATCTGATGGTCTTATCGGCACTACAAGAGGCCAGAGTCTGGCCATTCGGGTGCCATCGGACGCACCAAACCCTCTCATTGTGTCCAAAGAGTTCTGAAACCAAATCCAAAGACATTTGAAAATCAGATGAAATGAAAGCAAACTTTTGATTGAAAACCAATAAAACAATAAATGAATTGATATTTGATTTGATTTGAAGTGACTTTTAATTCAATGATTAATACATTTGTAAATAAAATCTGAAATACAATTGAAAACTAAATTAAACTGAAAAACAAAATCAATAATTGATTTCAAGTTTTGTTTATAATTTGTGAAAATGTGTTTAAAAAGTGATGTTTTTGTTGACATTTAAAACCAAAAAAACGTCCAAAACGTCAATAAGTTTTGGCTTTTTATCACTCATTCACTGGAAATGTGTTTTTCTGTGTAACCATTGCTGACATCTCTTTCACATCTCTTTGACTCTCAATGATTGAAAAAACTTCAATACTTTTGGCCAAAAGATTGAATTCACTAACCATTGAGTCCATTGTCTGAACCAATGTCTCAGTGACTGAAGAGTTTGCAATCAATTGAGACAACGATTGAAATAAAATATCATTTATTCGTAAATATATATAATTTTTACACAACTTTTCAATAATTAGTTTCAAATGTATTAAAAATCTGTTGAAAATTGAATTCAATTTTTTCATTCAATGATTAAAAGTTCAAAACAATTAAAACCTAGTCTTCAATCGCCGTTTGGACGACCGCTTCCGTAGGTGTCGGTGATTGCGATGAATTCAAAGGCACGAAAAGACTGGGCGTTTCAATACCTGCCGTCTCTTCATATTCATCCCTCTTTCGCGTTGAGTCCGTTCCCTCCGTCGGCTCTAAAACCGTTGCTTTGGTTTTGCTTTTCTTCTTTGTCTTCTTCTTCTCTCCGTTTAATTCAATTAAATCTAAACTTTTGGGTCGTTTAGCCTTTTTCTTGGCACCGGAAGGGGTGGTTATGCTATCACTGGTGGTGTCATTCAAAACATTTTCTCCGTTTTCCCTGTCCTTAGACTTTGTTTTCTTTTTCTTTGACTTCTTTTCAATATTTTCTTCATTTGTATTCACTTTCTTCACACTTTTCTTCTTCTTCTGGTACTCTTCGGATCTGTTTGACTGAAGAGTCGAGTGTTTTGACACATATCTAGTGCTAACAAAATCTGCTTCACTGAAAGTGATTTTAGCCAAAGCCCTGTGCGGGTCCTGTGCCCGATCGGAGTTCATATCGTCGTCACTGTCAACAGCGCTGGCGTCCACTCCTTCGGGCATTTCTAAGCCCTTAATGGTAACCATTTGTTGGATATCTTCGTCTTCTTCTTCGTCTTCTTCTATCGGTTTCTTTCGACTCTTTTTCGTTTTCTTCGGTTTTGTTTTCTTCACATAATTTTGAGACGAAATAAGACCTGGAATTGAATTACTAGTGATTTGTTTTGGAATATCGTTTGGAAGCACTTCTTCGGCTTCTTCTACCACTTCGTCCACCATTTCTATCGGCCTTTCCTTCTTCGTTGTCTTCTTTTTCTTTTTTGATTTTCCGCTGGACTTAAGGTAATTAGGATTGGTATCCATCTGTGCTTTCCGGTCCTCCGTAGCCTTCTTGCTCTTTCGGATCTGTTCCTCAGTCAGAGGGATGTCTTCCTCTTCTTCTTCATCATTGCCAACAAAACTCATGTCTTCTATCCTCTCATCTTCAGAATCTGATCCATCGATCTCAACGAAAGGCAGATCGAGTTCAAGGCCGACAGGAATCGGCACTTTTCTTTGCGCTTTAGCCGCCACTGGATTAAGTGGATAAGCGAAGAACAGTTGTTCCAAATTGATGTCTTCAGCTCTGATTATCTCAATTATTTGCAGTAAACTACTCGCCCTTTCCTGCACTTCCAGGTCTTCGTTGGTTAGAAAGTGTGGTAAATGTCTATCAATTAATTCATCGCAGAGTTTGTAGAAATCATCGGTTTTTTGATTTGACATTTTTGACAGTATTTTGGATGCGTTTTGAAGGAATACGGCGGTTATGTGGGCCGGGAATGCAGTGGTGGTCAACAGATGCAAAAGAGTTGACCTTTGGTTCGGAATATCACTGAAAATGAAATAAATTGTTCAGTAATTTGACAATAAATTGAATAAAAGTGCAAATACTCTGCAAACTCTCCACAAATCCAAGCACTGGCGTAAAGTACTTCACAAACGGAAGAGTTGTTCAAAAATAAGTGAGAATTTTCTAATAATATGGCCTAAAAGGGGGTATAAATACAAAAAGGGGTTAAATTTGATATTATCTTAACAAATATTAAAACAAACCATATGTCGGGTAACAAAAGCTCGAATGGCGTCCACCCTAATGGCGACATCCAATAATTGCTGAGCGATTAGACCCCCGTGTTCTGTCCCCCCGTCCACACGGGATAACTCAACCAAAACAGTGATATACCTATTGTTTAGATAATTATTATAAAAGACATGAAAAGTGAGAAATCGTTTCAAACCATTCAAAGTTGGAAATGAATTGATAATCATTTTGAGAGCAAATGTCAATCAGTTTTGCAATCAATTCGTCCCTAAATTTGTTTCCCATTTGACTCTCGTTCACATTAACCATCAATTTCTGGACGATTTCCATCAAATTCTTTTTGGTTACCATTCCGTACAATAAGTCCAGTGCTCTGCAAAGATCGAATCAAATGAATGGCTGAGTGAAAGAAATAATTGAATGAATACCGGAGTCTAATTGACTCATCCTTGTCGTCCAGACACGTGAGCACCAGGTCTTTGTGGGCCTGAACGCTCTTCGGGTGAGTCTTAAGGATTTTACTCATCGCTAGAAGACCTAAATATTTGAGGTTCTGATCCGAGTCTTCAATCAAAATCCTGAGCTTCTGAACGCACAGTTGGATCGACGCGTTATGATTGGGTAAACCACTGGATATGGATATCAAGACTGCGATCACAGTATTAATGCATTCGTAGAGCAAAGACATCGCAGATGTGCTATAATTACACACATTTTCGCCATTAATTGCAAACAAATGTTTAAATGAGTGAAAGGAGGGACCAAAATGAGGACAACAAAAGATAAACAGGGGCTCAAAGGGGGCATAAAATTGCATTAATGATTACCTGTGTATCAAATTAGTTAACGGCTCTATTAGTTTTTTGCCTAACCGGGGCTCAAGTGGGGTCAGAGCACCGAACTGTAAACAAAATCAAATTGAAATCATATTTAACTCCAGAAAACAAAATCTTAAATAAATTTAGTTTTAATGAGAAATAAGTCCAACAGTTATGACAACAAATCAAACTCTTCTGGACTCAGGAGTGAATGACAGCTCTGTTGGCCGACAATACAAATAGACTTTTCAGTGGTTTTACTCTCAAAATAGTGTTAATAAGTGAAATGAAAATAATAGGGATTGGGATTAGAGGTTGGGATTGAAAGCACAGATAAAAAAGGAAAAGACAGATCAGTTACCTTCTGATTATGGAAATAAGAGGATGACTTAATTTAATACCGAGTAAGGGCTCAAAGCGTGTCATTACACCAAACTGTCCACACATTAGAGATAGAAATAAATGTAAAGTTGAGGACAAATGACAACAAAAACAATCAATACATCAATGATTACAGCAAACAATCAATTGATTAGTAATTAGTGATTGCTTTCAATGCAATGCAAAGACTGACCAGTTTTATGATCTTTATTAACATCCAGTTGTTGGTCGAGTTGGTCATCAGTTTGAAGAATATGGGCGCTAAGGACAGGTAGTTACTCGGGTTCTTACGCGCCAACTCACAGATCACGTTCACCGCTGCCGACTGAACACCTTTGCGGTTAAAGGATATAATGTTAGCCAAAGAGCAGTGAAATGTGATAGTAATGATGACATACCCGGGTCCGGGTCTTCCAGTTTCTCCTTGAGTCTCGGAAACGCCGGTTTCAGTGCTTCCGGGAATTTGAGAAAAATTTTATACATAAGTAAAACCGCTTTTTTCCGTAAATATGGTTTCGTTGACGTCAATAGAGTTAAGACATCCTGTGCTAAGTCACGGCTTATATCAGTTGACACAAAGCAGGACAGGCCTGACATTGCACACCCGGCGTCGTACATGTTCTGACTGTTGAGGTCCTATGGATTGGTATAAAAGCAAATCAATCGCTGTTTTGGCACAATATGTCACTCAAATGAGGTCAGGTATGTCCCAAACCTTTCTAATCATATTCGTGGTCAACATAAGCACTTCGGTATTCTCGTGGAAGCACTGGGAGGCCGCCAAATACCCGATCCTCTGTTAATGTAAACAAAAGCAATGAAAACATGGGATCCAGTGATGAGTCGATGGCTTACTTTGAAAGTGAATTTGTGTGAAGACATCACTTCAATGATGTTAAACGAAGACCAACTGATATCGTAGCCCAACATTTGCAACTGTATTAACCATTAAAAGACAATCAGATCTTAAGACAATTGATGGCAAGAGTCATACATAAGTCAATTTGGACACAGCGTTGGCCTTCACTGAAATGCTGTCGTGTCTTAACTCCTCTTTGATTTCTTCAATGCATTGAGAAATGTATTTATTCTTCGAGTGGTTATAGAAATATGGATTCAATTGTCAGTAAATGGGATCAAATCAAGTGATAGTGAAATGAGTGGTAAGTAATTAGTGAATACCTCATTGTCTTTGTGATTACGTATACCTCTGACCAAATCCGACAGATTTTTGTCGAAAATGCGGTCAAAATTTCCCTTAACTTTCCGCAATGTCATTGTCTTCGGCGCCAATCGGTGTCACAATTGATCCAAAGATGAACTCATTATATGTAATGAAACCCCAATTGAAAGACAGACATAAATACGACTACACTTTAGGAGCTGTTTATCAATCAATCAGTGCTTTGGAGACAAAACACCCAAAACATAGACCAATAACATCACTACCCGTCCACAGACAACGTCACCCCTTCTGAGGGTTGACTGCGCTCTCAAACCCGTTCCCACACTAGCGCTGACCACTGAAGACACACTCAGGGGTTGTGTCTGAAGGCCATTGTCTTAACACAGTCTTTGGACAACTCATTGATTGCCATTCAATGACCTCTCGATTTGATTCAACGGAAAGTGAATTAAAAACTCAAAAAATTAATGAAAAAAAAGAAAAAAGTGTTTTATTTGTCATAACTTTAAACAAAATTACATTTTTATGACAATAAATGCAAAAATAGTTTTCAATAATCAGTTTAATAATAATATCAATGAATTTGAAACACATTTAAAGTAATAATTGCTTTTAAAACACAATTAAATACTTTAAAACATAATCTCTTTTATAATAATTGCAAATAAGATCTCAATTGAAGTCAAATGTGAACACAATTTGTGATTAAAAGGGAAATAAAATAAACGAAACAAAAAAATGATTAATTATTTGACTTTTACGAAATGAATACCCCCTTCGAAGCGCAGGGGCTCCACCTTCAAGAGGAAGGTGCCGTCGGTGGCCTTCGCAATCTTTGTCAGCAAATCCTCCTCGCTCAACTTTGATGACTCAACCTTACACTTGATGGCCACCGGCGGTACCGCCAATACCTGCAGCTCTTCAGGTAATTGCATGACATACTTGCTGTCCACGTCCTCAAAGTTACCGAAGTCTATGAACTGGACATTCACTTGATCTCCAGCGACACTATTGATGAGCCCTCGATACCACTCATTGTCTGCAAATCAACAGTTAATTAATAAAGAGTTTAATTAAGCAATAAAAGTGAGTCAAACCCGAGGCCCGAACCAAATACACGTTTCCAACGATTGTCTTCACTCGTGAATTCGCTTCATTGAACTTAAGTCCGAGCTCAGCGCACCCGACGGTCAGTTTCTCCAAATCCTTGTCGTTCTTAACGATGTAAAACAACTTCTTGTCGGTCTCGGCCTGATATACAACCATCGCTTCCAATGACTTCTTAAGAGGCAATTGGATGAGTGGGAGACGAATGTAATGATTGACCACTTTGTCAGTTATTTCATCATTGATTTCATCTCTCATTTTGGATGAGTTGTCGACTTCACTGTCAATGCCTTTGTTGACAAACAATTG
>JAQGAT010001236.1:0-16314 GCA_034687845.1 Pantelozetes paolii
TGTGAAAAATGAATAAAACAATTATTATTTACACCATTTGTGTAGTCTTTGTCGCAGCAGTCAGTGCTTCCACTAATCTCTTCACTTACAGTACCACCGATGACACGCCTAATGATCTGAAGACATGCTTTAAAGACAAAATCGGCGATCGCTTAGCAGACGCTTGTGTTTCAATGGGTTACCACCACTGGAATGCCACTTTCGATGCTCATGGTAATCCTGTACCGGAGCCTACGGAAAACTTCTGTTGCGGCACCTGGTTCAGTTTCTTATGTGGACATGAGTTTGTTGGCGTAAGTTAAAATTAAACAAGCAAAATTAAATATTCATTGACCTGGCTAATTTTAAAATTGAATTATTAGCTTTACTGTACACCGAAAGAGATGGAAGAATTCCTTACACTTTACAAGCCTGTTGTGGAATATATAAATGAGCATGAGTGCAAGAACTTCCAATATCGCAATGCGCCCCCTGATGTTTGTAGAACACAAGCTTAATTTAAACATGTATAACCATGATATTATATTTAATAAATAAACATATTTTAACGATATATTGCTGTTATTTGTGGTGAATCAAGTAACTTTTATTTAAGTTCTATCAAGAATTTATCAAAACAGTATAATAATTTCTGTAAAGTGAGGGGGGTCTATTTAAATGAATTTTAGTCAAGATTTGATGAAATTTAATTTATCGGTCTAGTATTCATGGTCATACAACAATATTATTTCTGAATTTATCACATTTCTCATTTCTTGGATCAATTACTATACGTATATTGTTTTAATCAAGAAACAATTATTTATAAATAGGAAATACTGTAAATGAATTAAATTTAATTGAACTTGATTATCTATAAAGATAACAATATACAAAAATGACAGTAATGATCTTTCTGCTAAATTTATCATATTATTAAATAAATGCATTATCTTAATTAAATAACTAGAATGTTTCAGATAATAGAATTATTATTTATGTAACCAAGTATAGTTTCAACATTACAATACTACCTTTCATAAATATAACTTCTGAGAATAGGAATAAATCACTTTTTCCTTCTTAAGAAATTAATAATATTAAAATAAACCTATTACTAAATAAATGTATAATGATAAGTTGATGATCGATATTTTGATCATTAATGAGGAAGGTATATTTTTAATAATATAAATTGATATAAGATCATTTCAAATATACTGTTAGTCGTTTGCAAATGATATAAATATTATCTATTTTTTTCTGAAATTCTTGTTAGAAATTCTGACATTATTAAGTAATCAAGCACAATTGTGCTATCTACATATTTCTGTAGTTTTTATCATAAAAATTAACAAACTAAAATACTTGTTTAATAATGGGCGAGATGAAAATGACCACAAGTTGTGTCACAATCAACGAAATCAATGACACCACTAATTGGACAAACAATAAGTCTGACCCGCCGTTAGTTGCAATGATTCTTGTTTTTCCGCCATTGATTACATTTACATCTTGGAAAATTAATTATATAAATAAATCTATAATTAATATCAACTATTGCGGTCCATTAATTACCTTGCTGAAATCATTTGCAGAATATGTTAATAAAGAGTATGAATTAATTAATTAATTAATTTGTTTTATAATTATATTTATTTGTGTTTAAACAGATTTAAATTAAATGTGTTTGATGATAATATTATCGATTTTTGGTTATCTGGCATATCCTATCTTAAAAATAAATTAGACCTGATGCTAGTCCCTTATCTGCCGATTCCATATATCGAATCTATTCGTCAAAACAGAGAATTAACCCTTACCAAGTACATTTCTGGAAGTGGAGGTGTAGTGGTAATTAGTAAAATTAAGCGATGTAAATATTTCAATCTTCTAGGTTAATATAAATTTAAGTGGATAATTTATAATTTCTATTGTAATTTAGATGACTGGCCAGCACTTAGTTATTTGAATTGCCTAGATAAATCGATATATATATTAATCTTCACATTCCTCGTGATCTTTGGTCTCATCTCTGGTTTCAAAGATAAGTCAATCAAGAGTTTCTTGAAATCTCTTTGGAATTATTTGGCAATACTTTTGTCGGATTCAATAGTAATGCCACCGAAAACATATGTAGAGAGACTATTAGCGGGCACTTGGATGTTGGCCTGTGTCGTCCTATTGTGTATATTTTCAGGTGAATTATATGAGCACATGATTAAAGACAACCCGATTAATAGGATTGAGAACCTTGCTGAATTATTAACTAAATCTGAATGGAGTGAATCGAGAATCTATTTCTTGATGGGATTAGATGTCTATGATAGGATCTTGATGAATCAAGACAAAGGCAATAAATTTAATTTGCTAAAAGGTAGAGCGGATTTATTAGACCCTTTTGAATTTATTAATGATCAAAGCGTTTCAGTTCAATTATTTAATAACATTATTGAAGAGAACAGTGTATTTGCTGGCTTATCTTTGAATGCAATGTATGCCCTGAACAATTTAATCAAATCAAAATCCAAGGTCGATAATGATCTGTATATTTCGAAATCAGATGAAAACAAACCTTATTTTTTGATAACATATAATGATAATAACTTTACGCAAATTTACATGGGTCGTTTGAATGAAATGTATTATTATCTCATTTTAATATCACCAATATCTAATTAAACTTTAACTATTTTCAGTATAAACCGATTACAAACGAGCGGGATCTATGATTTTGAAGTACAAAGTTCAGTGAAATACCAAGAAAACATTATTTCGCATGAATACAAATCACTTGAATTTCATGAATTCAAGTCTATCTTTAATACATTTATCCAGGGTCAACTATTTCTAGCAATTCTTTTAATATTGGAGTTTATATATCATTGTAAACAAGTAAGAAAATTGCACCAAATTTAATTCTTTCTATTTGTTGCACCAATCTCCATTAATATTTATAGTATTGATCCTAGCTAATATCTATTATTGTTTTTTTTTGTAAGTTGATTTGCTAATAAACATTGTATGTCACAGGTATTTAGAATTAAGTGAAGGTCTCTTTCCCTGAAAGATATGTAAGAGTAGAAGGTGCAAGGTCTTAGAGATCTTCTATAGCAGTGATTGAGAGCTTTCAAAGGGGGTAGTATTTATATAGTTATAATATATTGTTGACCAGGTTCATATGAAGTTTCAGGGTGAAAACCAAACATATATGTCGTGACGTTTTGAATACATTTTGTTTACTATCAATTCAAACATATAAAACAACAATTAATAGTTCAATAAGTTTTTGTTAGCATTGAACCCATTGACTGAAATATCAGTGAATAAACTCATATAAAATGAATATTCAAGAAACTATTACTTCTTTATTCATATCTTTATCAAAAATCTAATTGAGAATTATATTCAGGGACAAAACCACTTTTAAAGTTTGTAATATTTCATTTGAATTTATTATTTTTATTGAAACTTTTAATTTACCCTACTCATTTAATATTTGTAATATTGTTTGTGTATCTACATGTTATCCTTATGCGCACAGACATTAATTAGGTTGGCTGAGCAGGCTGAATCAGCCTACTTTTTCAATCACTGATTTTAGGTCTCTATAGTTTTGGCAGGTGAGTGTACAAGGTAAGCCATAAATATGGAATCTTTCATTTTCTCATATCCTATGCGATGCCATATAACTAATTAATAAAAATAAATAATTTTAAAATTCAAGATAAAATCATGACTAACCTTGACACTTAAATATAAAATCTGTATATTAAATATATTTATTAATAAGTGCTTGTACATATTAATTCAATACTTAAGTTAAGCTGTATAATAAGTATTTAATATTAAAATAAACTCCCTTTGTAAATTGTCATTTATATTTGAGATATGACAATTTATTTCCTTCAATATATTGAATATAAAACTTTTTGCCTTGTTAAATCAAAGGAAATCACTCTTTGAGGCAATTTTTATTTTAATGTTTACTAATATCTATAAATATTATATAAAAAATTGCATTGATAACTTATCAATGATAACACTGTTTGTACATTATTAACAAATAAAAGCTGTATTTAAATAAACCAAAATGTCGGTTGATCCATTAATATTTGAGAAAGGTCATAATTTTAGAAACTTATTTTATTATTATTTTTGAAACTTTATTTACATTTAATATACTCTTGGTTATGCTTTACAAACACTTGGAAGTGAACTATGAAATTGGTACTCAAAACAAACTTCCTTGTTAACCATTTTAATCAAGGCCTCTCCATAGGTAAGAAACGCTTTCATTTCATCTTCATTACAATAGAGCTATTAAATGAACAATGTAGATTATATTTCAAATAACAAAATAATGTTTATATTATTACCTCGACCCATTGATGTGCACAGACAAACGTGAACCAGGTGGCGCAGCAGACATTCTTCACATTATCTGGCTTAGGTTTAAGATGTTTGATATTCCAATGGTGATTGCTCATTTCAATACAACTCTCCATCAGCTTGCGGCCCACCTTGACATCAACACACTGTTCAAGATCTTTGGAAATATTCGGCAAAACTGTGTCAAACGTTTTGAAAATATTTTGCTGAACACTGAGTGAGACAAAAGTTATTAAACAAAAAGCACTGAAAATAATTATTTTATTCATGATTTTCAAACTTCAAGTCTTTGAGACGTATAACACAATTGTTTAGTCAATTGAATGATTGATTGGTTTGTTTCAAAACTCTTTGCGCTTTTTATAACAAAATGTTTGTAACAAATAGTTGACAAAATTGACTGCAATTCAATTGATTTCATCAATAATTTGTAAATATTTTTCTGCTTTTCTTTGTTTTTATTATTTATTGAAATGAAAATCAATTGTTTTTTTCCAGTATTTTATGATTAATACTATTTATTACTTATTCAACAGTCAATAGATATCAGTAATACAAACAACAAATATCTATACCTTTACTATAAATACCTTTGTATTAAGAGTTTGATAAAATATTTGCTTATTTATTGTGTAATAAATGTTTGAAAAACAAGATTATCTTTAATTCAAACTAATAACAGGTTAAAATCTCTCAATTAATCAATTATAAACAAGTACAAAGTTTAGTTATTTAATCACTAATCATAATTTTGTGAAAGTGAAAGGTTATTTTAACACTCAAATGAAACATTATAATTTAATTTGTTGTTTAAATTTAAATTCTTGAAATTAAATTGAATCTGGATTAAATTATCAAGTTGTTTATTAGTTTATAAATATATCCTTATACTCTTCCTTTGGGGATTTGATGAAAACGGATCCTGTCGCAATTTCTACGCTTAATACATGCGCCACCATTACGACTTATTTTCATATAACCAGGCAGACACTGACAACCAGGAACACAGTTTAAGCACTGTGGTAGAGGACCATTTCCATCTTGGCAAGTTCTATCACATGGATTCACACACTTTGACCATTTACCATTGATGCATGATCCAGGTCCTATTAATTGATTAAAATTGAACCAATCAATGCCTATTGTATTTATTAAACACTTACCCCGTTGTGCAAATATTACTGATGAAAATATCACCAGAATCAATACAAGCATAAATAATTTTGACATATTTTAAAAGCAATTATCAAACGCTTCCTCAATTGACATGATATGAAAAATAATTGCTTGTATTTATAGTGGATATAAAAACGACAATTCATTTCCAGTTGAGTTGAAAAAATAATCCTGGTGTAACATTATTTTATTTAATTTGATTTCCTATAATATTAACAAAATATTAACACTTTTATAATTATTGACATAAATTTTATTAAATAAAATTGAGCAATGAAAAAATTATATTGATTAGTCTAGCTTGATACTATTAAAATAAAATAATTCATCAAGTATAATGTTTAATGTCTCCAAACATTGGCTCAATCATTATTCATTTGAGAAAGGTCAATGTTTCAAATGCCCACTATTATTATCAAGTTATGAGGCACTGGTAGCTTATTACCTACGGTTTCTATATATAATTCATCAGAGTCATTTAAGTTTTCCCCCCTTCATAATCAAGTGTAAAAAGAATTTAATTATAAAAACAATTATAAACTTTATTCATAAATAATAAAATTAGCAAGTTAATTTTATCATACATTTAATTGTCTTTAACACCTGTTGGATAGCTGGCGGCAGTGGCGATACCGCACTGGTTGTCCTTATTCCTGGACATCAGTATATAGCCCTCCTCACCCCAGGTCACGTCCCATGAGTTCTTCACCAGCCAATAGGCCTTTCCGTCTTGAGTGCCATAGCCAACAGCGGTGACACCGTGATCCAGATCCTCCATCTTGTTACCGCACTGGGTATCATCATAAACACCTGAGCTGTACAACTGGAATGAGTCGGAGGAGGCGTCAATAGCCACAGAGATGGGACCGACTTTAGCAACCGCTGCCTGGAGTTGATCCTCCTTTCCTGAGGGCACGTCTGTATAGCCGGTGACTGTGGCGCCAATTGATTGCTTTTTAAACCTACACTTCTCGTCAACGGCTTTATATGGATAGGACTTCTCAGTGTCGATGCCGTGGTTTTTGATCACATACTCAAACGCCTGATCCATAAGTCCTCCACCGCAGCCCTGGTTTCCCTCAGCGGTCGAGCAGTCGACCAGATCTTGCTCTGAGAGTGAGACCAACTTTTTGGTGTTCAACGCGTGTTGACCTGAAATGCGTTAATAATAGGTATTAACTAAAAATTCAAACACTATTTATGCAAACATTTCTAATACCCCCTTAAAAACACTTTTACCCCCTTTTGCTTACCTTCCATAGAGGCGACAGCAGAGAAAGCCCAACACGAGCCGCACTATATCAGGGGGTTAAATGAAATATAATTAAAATATCCCTAAATATTGCTCACATCATACCTGTTCCTGGTTCTTGACAGGCGTGACAACACCCTTGGTTCTCCAATCAACGGTGGCGGGTAACTGTGTAGATGTCCAGGTTACATTTCGTTGCCTATTGACAGCACCTCTAAAGCCATTCATCTTGTCTTTGAACTCAGCGTTAGTCATATCTGCAAACTGATTGACACCCAGTCTGAAGCTGTGGACACCGTTGTCTGCCTCTTCATTGTGGGCAACAATCCTATTGTAATTGCGTTCAAATATGGCCCGGCGTGCGGACTCCTCGCCCTTTCCATTATATCTCCGGACATAGGTTTGCTAAATATAAGGGACAGTGGTTTTAAAACTGGGTTTCAGTAATTAGAAGAAAATTAATTACTTGAAACAGTTTGAACTGTTGGTCGATCTCATCGTCGGGCACTCTGCCGGCACAGGCCAGACCTGCCAGCGCTAGAAGTATCAGGAATTTCATTTTGTTTTTATTCAGTTTCAGTTATCTATTGTAAAAATTTCAATCAATTTTAATGCCTTTTATATGAAATAACTGTAAAAACAATTCACAAATGCATTGATTCTCAGGTCTTCTGAACGCATGTTATTTACACTTAAGATAACAATTGATTCAATGATTACTTCGTATCTAAACACTGAATGTCATGTGATTTAAGACAACGGCATTCAGTAATTGATTATCATTTACAGTCAAATGGGGGCCAAATTGATCCAATGTCCAATTGTTAACCCTATCTTGTATACTGATAATTTAATTTCTATTTAATCTCTTCATTGGCACATATGTTCTAGTTAAATTATCGTACAATAAACCTTAATTTCTCAATAAATTTAAAGTCTTAAATTAATTTAAGGTAGTTTACCTAGTATAATTAAATTTATTATAAAAACTGTAATAAATATTTTATAATATTATATTCACAAGTATAATTTTTGAATTATAATTTGATTGGAAGCTCAAAGAAATGCGATAATTTTATCCATATTTTTATGAACAGGGTAATTTTGATTCAAACATCGAACGCCGAATAATACCATTTTCAGTAAAATAGGGGACAAATATATATAATGTTCAGATATTCACCCTTACTTTTATATTGATAGTTTTAAATTAATTTGACTGACACAAGTGATCTAGTTAAATTATTGTCTAATAACATAAAATTAATCAATTTATCGATATTATATTATAGACTTGAATCAAATTAGAATAGTTTAACTAGTATATTTTATTTATTTATTTTATCTAAATAAACTGTAAATAATCATGGAAAACTAATTTTTTAATTAAATATCAAATAATAATTCACGTATTGGACAAATTCTAGCCAGGAGATACACTATACTATTACATTTTGTTTAAATAGTAATTAGGAATTTTTTTTAACCTTGCTAATTATAATTACATGTAAAGAATTCGTTATATAGAAAATAATATATCATTTAAATTCAACATACTCTCATCATATTACAAAATACCAAGACAATATTTTCTGATACTAATGATTTTACCATGTTAAGGTGCAATGAATCTATAGTTTTATATTAAATTTATATTAAATTTTAATTAAACGAACCTGTTCAGATGAAAAATGATTGAGTAGTTAACCAGAGTCCGGGTAATTATTAAATGAGTAATTAAATGCAATTATAATAACATTTAAATCAATAAATCATTTGTTAATTTAAATGTGATTTTAATTTTAAACAAAAATAACTATAAAATACTAACTTTTATTTAACACTTGAAATCAAAACTATCGACATATAGTTTGGTATAGTTATTGGGGTTTGGGTCGTAAACAGCGACTATTTATCAAAACAAGTAATGTAAAAATAACAAGATCAAATTACTGGTGTCTGTGAAACGTTAATTTGAGAACTGGATCATTGATAAGGTGTTTATTGCTGTCTATGTCTAACCTCTTTCTAAATACTTAAAAACAACAAATCAAAGTCCTAACCAACGATCGCACCCACGTCTCAGATAACCCTTTCCACAGCAATCAAGCAATTAGTTTGAAGTGAAATAATATTTTAAATACAAAAACATAAAATTATTTTTGAAATATCAAACACTATAACAATTAGTTTGACTGAAAAGTGAGTAAAATATAATTTAGTATTAATTAGTTTTCATTTAACAGTTAATTGTTATACACTTTCCTTCAGATAATTACTTCAAATCAATGTCAATAACACTAAGTGCTGGGCCATTGGCTGCCGAATATGAGTGACCGGATAGAGAGGATGGGGAATACAAGTGCCAGCTATTAATCACAACTAAATTTAGTGTTCATTTAATGTGATAACTGATTGACTGGCCGTAAAGTGAGTTGAATCTATACTATGTAATATGATTTAGTTGCATATTGTGATGAAATTTCCTGTGCGGTTGACCCAATTATATACCAATCACTACACTCTGGCATGTTTACTCTTAATTCATAAGTGGAAAGGCATTCAATTCAGTGCTTAAAATAGATTTTAATTTTTAAATCTATTTTTTACATTTTATAAGGGGGTTTCTTTAGGGACACTGGACACTGAATTTATTTTTGGACATAGATGTAATAAAAATGTATTTCCAATAATGTAATAAAAAGCCAATTATGGTTATTTCTTAATGGACACTGGACACACATTATTAATAATTCAAAATATTTATATAATTAAATACTATTACGTTTATAATTAAATTGAAATTAAATTAAAAATTTATAAACATATTTGAACTTAAAATGGAATTCTAGTAATAATATTAATACTATTTTATAAGTTAAAAAGATATAAATAACAGAAATGTTAACAAGGTATTGAAATAATTTTTTAAAAGAAATATATTAATTGCATCAAGTTTTCTAGGCACGGACCTTATTATGAAGGAGGCTCAAGTTCTGATTCTAGTAATAAAGTATCAGCTACATATATTGGATCACGAAAATCATCAAAGAATTTATATGGAAATGAAAAGGATGTGGAAATCAATACAGATAAAAATATTGAAATAAATATAGTATTTAAGAAATGTAAGTTATTCATACCTAATAATAAGGCCGTAAAATACCTTTTAAGGACAGAAGATAAATATAAAGATTTTGTAATGAGTGCACCTCCTCAAAATGCTAAAGGTGGCGAGATGTTTCTATACGATCCTGGAGAGTTTTCTACAGAACATGTAGTAATAATGGATAATTAGAAATTAGAATTACTAATGGACCCTGCCACTTTATTAATGCACCCTAATGCGACACTGAAACCGTAATTTATATTATATAAATTAATTAGATATAACCATATTTGATATTAAACCATATTTTATTTATTTTATTAACTGCAAAACAAAAATATAATATGAATTTATATATTTATAAGATCATCTTGTTACTATTAGTGAAACTTGATTTATATCAAGGTAAGTTTAGAATAATCAAAATTATATTCAATTAATACTTAACGGATCAGGTAGGTTATTGAATTGTTCCACCATTAATTTGGACACCACTAGATGAAACTGTAATAAAAGCAATAAATTCTGTGTCATTTCGATCTACATATTTTCATCTATGTAGATATTTTGATACAGATCTTTCAGAATATTTTATTGTCAGAAAAATAGTCTACCATTTATTTTTGTTTACAAGATTTTGAAGAATATTTTGTAACCCCTTTACAAGTAAGTTATAAATTTAATTAATTTGGATTTTGAAGCATGCGATGTTGTAAAAGAATTGCCGTTTTTAGTCAATCGGATACATCAACTCAGACCTAGGAAGACACCAAAAATTATAGAAGGAGGAATAATCGTAGAGTATGGTATTGGATTAGGTGTTGCATTGTGGGGATCATTCACAAATGCCGAATCAATTGAAGTGATTAAGATTGCACAGTTTGATATAGAAGTAACATTTCAAAAATTGTTTGAATTTGAAGTTAAATAATCAGGAAAATTTAAACATTTAACAACAATTATTGATATATTTTTAACAAGGGTAATATATCTATTAATTTGATTAATAAATTTTAAATATTTTAAATGTAAAATGATGAAAATATAAGAATTTATACAAAATATTGCACAATTACCACAAAGCTAATATAAAATTGCATCTATTGTATTAGATTTAAGATGGGTAAATATTGTGGTAAACAGAGTAGGAAAAACCTTTCGGCATCATAGTTAAAAGACGCATCGATTTTGCACTGAAATTAAAATAATTAAAACAATGTCTGAAAAAAAATTTCAATTATGTTTCAATAATATGACTAAATAAATATTGATTCAAAATTTTAATATTCACATCTTATCGGCGGGGGAGGGGTAACTTTAATAATGTTATATTACCTTGTTAAAATATGTTTAATATTGAAATGCAATTAACATTGATTTAATAATTGTATCAAATTACATATAATAGTTAATTAATTGGTGAACATTTTTGTAACACATTTAATTTAAATATTTAATCAATTTAAAGACAGCACAATTTACTCCATATTTTGCTATTTTAAAATAATGTATTTATTTAATATAATTGTTCTAGTTTGTATTTACGTTATTATCATCAGAGTTAAATATTAGTACCATGGCTAAATTTTATCGATATTAACGCTTAACTAACAGAGATACTTTAATTATGGTAGATAAAATTTTAAAAGATGAGCATTGGACATTTAATTAAACAAGACTTTTAATGATGCGTCGTCATTCATATTAACTAAAAGTAGGAATAAACGTGGAGCAGCTGATGTACCAAAGGAAGCAGCATGTCGACATAATTATCTTCGGTTGATAACTTTATTACAAGAGTATTTAATCAATTTACAGCATACCGTGAATATGACGTAATTTATTAGATTATATTTAAAATACGATTAACCTAGATCATTCGTAGTGGAGAAAATTTAGTGGACTGATATTCCCCAACCTTGACCTTCTGGACTGAGTAGAGCTGAATTGGAAAATAGTGAATAAAACCAGCAATGTTAAAGAACTGAAGAAACAATTACAGAGTAAGCCAATCATAATAAGATATACATTGATATTCGTTCGTTAAATAATTTTTTATTTAAAAATTTTAAAATGAATTATAATCCATTAACTGGATCACAAATACTAGAATCACAAATACACAAAACACTTATATCCGAATACACGAAACAATTTTATCTCGGTTTGAAGTCTATAACATTTTAAAAATATATTGGCTGCAAGAGATTTACTATACAAATAATCTAATCTCTAAAGAAACATTTCTTAAACTAGATGTTAGGTATTGGTTTGAATATTTAAGAAATAATGAATATCCAGTTGAATCAAGTTATAGGTACTCACTATGTACCCCATATGGGGTTGAAATTACTGAACAATCAAGAATGAAAGGAATAGCTTATAATTTACAAACTTATATAGAAAACTTTCTATACACTGACGATCAGTTAACAACTCTCAAGGTATATAAGTCCTTTTGAGTCTCACTGATGTCCAAAGCTTTCATACATTTCCGTCATCATAGTTGGCTTGCGCTGTGGATTTGCATTAAATTTAAATTAATGAAAACTAATAGAATAAATTTCAATTAAGTTCACAAATAACTTTTTTCTTAATAGTATTAAATTTTAATTAAGTATTAATTTGTGAACATATTTGGGCATAAATTACTTAAAAATAATTTTGAATTGAATTTCATTTAATATAACAACTAATTCAAAGACAACACGATTTTACAAATTCTCAAAGATCAGTTTATCAAGCAATATGAATTTATTGAATATTGTTTTGTTATTATTATAAAGCAAATTTAACATCAAATGTTTGCAAAGTACGCTTTAACAGAGTTAGATGTAATGCCACTTTAATGCAATTTTTGGAAATATTACCTTTTTCCCCGATTAATAACAACAAAGTAGATATCATTTTGAAAGAGAAGGATTTGTTATATAAACAAAAAAAACAGTGAATAATTTAAATGTATTTGAAAGTAGTGATTTCCTTTATTGGATAGATTACTCTTTATACATGATATGTCTTATATGGCACACTTATCGCAAATACGAGACCAAATTATTGATTTTTCAGATGAGATCATTAATATTTATGAATATTTGAACAAATCACTCTTCATCATATAATTTGTTCCATAAGTAAAAGTTTGGAGACAATCCACGCAAAGGTTCAAAAAGTAATAAATTATTTAAATGTTTGGAAGGCATTTGAAATAAATCAAAATTTTAATAAATTCAGAGGTGATTTTATATCTCTCAATGGGAATGAATTTATTTCATCATTTTTATCAGCCGATGCAATGAAAAGTTTACTAGCTAAGCACAATATATCTAACATTGCTTGTGTATTATCTGCAGAACTAATTACAGTAATATTCTCTCAAAATATGGATTCATTATTAAAGTAAATATTTAAATCTTTAAATAAATAATAATATATACATTATTGATTTATATACAGATCCATTCTTCATTATGATTGCTTTAATAAGTCATTTATATTGAGACAAATATTTGGAAGAACAGTTAATTATCCAATTGGTAGTCACCTTTTTTGGCATTTATTGATATTTTACATAAAAGAATAATTATTGTTTCATTAGCAGAAAATAGAATTATTGGTAACACCTTTTATGGAATAATACAATTGGTTCATATTATATATAAAACTGGATTCGATACTTCGATACTTCGAATTAAATCAATG
Organism: Pantelozetes paolii; assembly: GCA_034687845.1. Classification (NCBI taxonomy): domain Eukaryota; kingdom Metazoa; phylum Arthropoda; class Arachnida; order Sarcoptiformes; family Oribellidae; genus Pantelozetes; species Pantelozetes paolii. Next base: position 13,611 of record JAQGAT010001236.1, read on the forward strand.
GAATTTAATAATTAGTCTAGATGCTGCACAACAAAAGTATAAAAAATGCGGACTTTAAATTTTATGATTTTTAATTAATTAGTGATGGATCAAGTTGTGGATTATTTACATTATATAATATGGCTTGTATACTGAATGGAGAGATGCTTATAAATATAGTTAATAAACAAATCTCGTTGCCGCCTGACTGGCCAGACCCGAACCGTCTTCTGATTCCGGTGGTAGCGATGGCCGGTCATCTATCGGGTGGTCACTCCATCACCGTATCCGCCAATTATGCCCAAACCCTGACTAATAGTGATGTCCTCAGTCGTAAGCCAATTGATCGTTAGTGTAGGAGAAGGGTCAGCCATCAGGTCAAGCACGCGAGGAGGAAAGGGGGAAGGGAAATAGATATGGGGACCTAAAGTCCATAGAAAGACTGGGTTAGAAAAAAGTGAACTAAAGGCTTACTTTAAAACAGTTTATTGTTGTCCAGTTCCACCACCAATACAGTATAGGGTTGTGGATGAGAAGACACCAGATTTGTGACCAAACACTATGAGCACAAAAACCAGAATACCTTAAAAAACGACAACTCGGCCTGAAGTCTGAGTTGTCAATTAAAAGCGCATAAACTTAGACTAACTGATCATTGGTTGAACACAAATCTTAAGGTGTCGACTCATTCACTATTGGTCTATTGACCAAAATAACAAATCATTACCCAAACCAATTATCAAAGTCTTAAGTATAAGACATAATTAAAGTTCATTAAAGTATTCAACAGTGCATTACATTTAGGATACAATGCATAATCAACAGAGCATTACAATCAGCAGTGCATTACAAATAGTTTTGGATTAAGGGTTAAAAAACTCAATATATAGGCGATTAGTCAAATCGCCTCAATATTGAAAAAACTCTCAAAACTGATCTTGCACTGGTGCCGGATTTTTTAAATATAATCTCTTTTAATGATTATATAAAAAATATCCAATAAAGGATTCAAAGATAATTACAGGAATGTGAATACGATAAATGTAAAGGTTTTCCAATGAATGTTATAAAACTATTGTGTGAATGTTGTAGGAAATATTATCCCTACTCACATGATTTATTTGTGAACGGAGAAGATAAGATATATAAAAAATGTTTATTTTGCATTCAATAATTTAACAATAAATATTTTTTTAAATATGACATAATATTATATTCATTTAATTCCTTTTAATTATTAATATAATTTAACCATATTTGATATTTTTAAACCATATTTAAATAATTAAATGAAATAATAATAGAAATCCAGGCAGCAAAATTTGACATGGAGGTCAAACTTCAAAAGTTGCTAGAATATAAAATTAAATCATCAGGCAAATTTAAAAATTTGAGTGCTATTCTTGAACAATTTTCATCCAAGATATATAATAATAATTTATTAATGTTATATAATAGGTAAATGACGTAAATATAAAGATTTATAAAAGATTTGCCCAATAACCACAAAGACAATATAAAATAGCATCAATATCATCCGGTTTAAGATGGGTTAATACTTTGGTCAACTAATTTAATACAAAATGGCTAAATAACATATTGCATTTTCTTTATTAGATTATTTAAATAAGAGTATATGTTATATTTTTATAATCATTTTGACAACTAATTTATTGCATAGGTGGTAATGTACCTATAATAGACGTTAAAGAAAGAAAACGATTAATGGCTAAACATATTAGGATCTATAAACTATTTATTTTTCAGAAATGTCAAATAGCGGGAAAAATCAATAAGATGCAAATTATGGCGTTATATTATAATTTTAGTTATAAATTAAACATATTAGAACGCACAGCATTTAATTTATTAGAGAATATGGGAAATGACAAGTATAACATTTTAACTTGGTCCAACAAATGCAATGTATTCGGAAGATCATCAATGTTTTGTTCATACGATATTAATTAATAATTTAGAAAAAAACTACAATTCTTGTACCTATTTTTGCAAGATGTGAAAATAGTTCATCTTTAAGAAATTAATCGGGTAAGAATATTAATTTATATTTTAAATTAAATTTTAATATAATATTTTTTAATTAAACAGCTATATATAAATATTACAAAAGAATAAAAGTGATTCACAAGGACGAAATAAAGTCTCAAAAGCTGCTCCAATGGAAAATCGTTGGGAATCAATATTATATATATTGTTATCCTTCTCAACTCACAATTGGAACGATAGCAATGCCATGCCCAAATAGTGTATTCATAGTCGATCGAGATGAAATGATACACATTGATAATAGATCTCTAACAAATACTTTGATTTTAACTGCCGATTCATTAAAGAATTTTGATAAAGGATGGAATAGGAATGCAAACCTTAACTTATTTCTCGATTTTAATAATTTCTATTATGATTTAAATAACGGTAACAGAGAATCTATGGAAAACCTGGAAAACAGTTATAAAGAATTAGAGAAAGAATTCAAAAAGAAGTTTATGGCAGTGACTGACAACTCAAATTCATGGTATATTTATATAATAATATTTCAAGCAATATTATTATTAATCAGCATTGGTGGAGGTGGATTCTATTATTAGAAAACAATAAATAATTACACCAGAAAAATTCCATCTGCTGACAAGGAGTTGTCTGAAATATAAGTAACCAAATTACAATATAATCTAGAACAAATTAATAAAATTTTCAAATTTTA
>JAQGAT010001237.1:0-16312 GCA_034687845.1 Pantelozetes paolii
ATGATATGAATTCGATGATATGAGTTTCGATGAAACGATATTCGATGAAGTGATTTTCGATGAAGTGATTACGACCGAGTTTTAATATGTTTTTGCAAATCCAATGAATCAACACTTTTAGTGAAATATGAGTTGAAATGAAAGTAAAAAATAAATTCATAATTGAAATGAAAGTATTTTTTTCATAAGACTTTCCTCAAACGCATAACTAATTTGTGTCTGATTTTAATTTCAGCATTAATTTAAATATCAGTTATTTATGAAGAAATTGATATAAAAAACACATTTATCTAAAATATTATCAAAACTAAAGTTTATATTCAATGAATTGAACTCTCGTTCAGTCGATTAGTGAATAAGTTATGTTTGAATCGATTTCAACAACTATTTGGAAATTAATTTAATTAAAAATCATTTAATTTAATAAAATATTTAATACCCCTTAAAACTTACCTATAATTAAATTAATAATAAATATATGAAACAAATGTTAATTTTAATGATTTAATTTGAAGTTTCAATAATCTTCAGGAAAAACAGTGAGAGAAGTGCCAAAACCTACAATTAAATAGATTTAATTAAATATAAATGCCCTTGCTCAATAGGAGAGATTATGAATTATATAAATCAAAGTTGAATTATCTATCGGGAGCTTAAATCTCACGAAGTCCACAATAAGACTTTTTCAATTAAAAATAAAAGGGATATATTTAGTAAGCTCATTTTACAAATGTAATTTCATGTATGAATACCATGATAGTAAAATTTACAAATAACATACTTCATAGCACTTGAAGTAATTGACTGTAAATAACTGTAGACACGAGAAACCAATTGAATTCATACCCAATAACTCAATGTTTGACATCAACTGTAAAAATGAAATTGATTTAAGAAATATAACAAAAATCTAAACAAACCTTTAATTTTTGATTTAAAGTCATATAAACTCTTTTCAAACAGTATCTATGAGAAGCTGTCAATGAATTCAATGCTTTATAAGTGCTTTTAAACTTATAATTCACTGAAGAAATGGTGAAAATTTGAAACAAGAATAAAATACAGAAAACTAATGAACAGTAAATGAAAACTAATTTATAAATGAAAGTAATATCACTGAAAAATGAGAGATAAATGAAAAACAAAGCACAAGAACCACAAGATATCCAAAAGAAAAATATATATTTTGACCAAAACTGTTGATTATATTCATGTATTTCACTGATTATGGCATTCAATCGACTGTTAATTATTGAGACATTTGTGTTGAATTTATAATCATTTGAAATGATTTCGTTTGTATTCTTGATAATAAGTTTCAAGTAATAACACATTAAGTAGAGATAAAACGCATGAAATAATATAATATTGAATATAAAATGTACAAAAATTGTTAACAATATATAGTTGGGAACACCAAAGACCAAGAACTGTATGAATGTGTAGTTTTGAAACAACGGACCCATAATGAACACCAAGCAAGCAAAGGGCGCAACGATATTGTTAAAGTTTATTATTTTCAACAATATTCTGGCTCTTTTTAATAAACCCTTAATATCTATGGCATTTGTTAGACCTATACTTTCAGGTGTTATCATACCTGACATCATATGAAATATATTAAGAAATGTTGGTTTTATACCTCTCTTATGATTATAAAACCAAATTATGATTAAACTTATAATTAATATATTGTATAAATTGACCGCAATATTCACGTGAATATTAATTTCTTCAATAATCCAAAAATATAAATACATTTTTGGATTAGTTATGAAAATACTGATAAAACTCTTAATAGTTTGAAGTAATATAACGACAAAAACAACAATAGGTTTGAATAAAAGCTTTCTCTTTGTGTTTGTGTTATAGTTTTCAATACATAAACCAATTTTATACAAATAATTGTCAACGGAATCGATGACCAAATCCTTTGGCAAAACTCGGTTTGTCTTGAAATCATTCATGTTTGTATAATAACTTATTATTAAGTATACCTGTTCATTTGCCATACATTAATATTTGAACTTTCAATATTACAGAAATAATTGAGTTTTATTTTTATAAAATACAATTAATATTAACCTAATTATTGGTTTAATTCATAAAAATTGAAAACATATTTAATTATATGAATAAATTTCCAGTAAATTACCTGAACTTAATTAAATATCCAGGTCAACATCAAATATAATTTTATTAATATTAATAGATATTTATTAAACGAAATAATATACTGAATTAAAATTTATTCTGACCAGTGAGGATTAAAAAACAACTTGAGAAGGAAGCCATCAAAGTTTAATCCAGGTGTAAAATATCCATCAATGTTTTTAAATTTTCGCTGCAATTCCTCGTTTGTCTTTTAAACAATAAAAGATTAACAAAAATATTACAACAGTGCCAAGGTCATATACCCTTGTCATTATCTCCACTAGATCATATCTGCAGGCGTACTGAGCGATCGACTCACTGAAGGCTCGACCAAAATGCGTGTATTCATTAGAATCCTCAACAAATGTCAGATACCCTATAGTAAGCCAAGATATTTAAATAATATTTAAATGAACTTGTTAACATACCCTGGGAACAGGAGAAAAACTGATATGTAGCTTTGCTTCGGGAATTTGTGAGCACACATTGATTTTGACCCTCCACTAAGAAATATTATATATTTTATAAACTAATCTAGATTAATTATTAATTACTTTTGCGACAACAGGTGAAGAAGAATAGTTTCGGAAATGTAATCTCATCATGGTTAAAGTAACTAACTATGTCCCCAAAAGGAATAATAGTTTCATCATGTCCAATAATGCCTTCATTTTCACCATGACTGATGAACATTACAATGAGACACTGTGGGAAAGGTCGGACGCCATCAGTTATTATTTCATTTCTTACCCTGAAAAGTTTATCTCTAATTTGTTTAGTGCTTAAATTATACTCTAATTCCACATCAAAGAGCAATTGTTGAAAGATATGTTTAAATCTTTTTGATTCCTTTGTAACAAGGTTCGGCACATTGTTTATTATAATCGCCTTTCCTCTAGGGTTATGGGTCATCATATATGTCATACTAACAAGGTTGCCTTTTGTGGACCCCTTTATATCCATTGCAGGATCAACATCAATATTATAATCGGCATCAGTATACTTAATCCGCCCTGGTGATGTATTGATTTTCTGTATCTCCTTGGCCAATTCTTGTTGATTGCATTTACTTAATATCTTTAACAATTCGTTGCATCTGTTCCTGGTATTAGTAAACTCAAGCAAAATAATAGATTTTTTGCTATCATCGCTAAGGGTATTGTCATCACCTTGCTTAAATTGAATTCATAAAGGACGAGTAATTATTATATAAATAATTGGATAATAAAATTACCTTGTACAAGTTGAGATATTTTCTAAATATCACATGTTCTGAGAGAACACGTAATAAATCGCCATTTAATACAAGTTTTTCACTGAATTCTGAATATTTGTTAACATAATCAAGACGAATTTGATCATAGTCCATTTTCAAATCAACTTAAATTCAATATGGAACTTCAATATTATTAATTACAGGGTGTGTTTGTTAATTAATTAAATACTAAACCACATTTAAAACGCAATTATATCTACAATATTTCACTAAACGTTGCAATCAATTCACAAACACCACTGTCGTTGGCGCTGTGCCAATGTCTGTGCCAATGCCTGTGAGAATGTCTGGCTTTAAAAGTTTAACCAAAGTCTATGTTCCCTTCTCTTCTCTCAAGAGTCTTAACCTTCAACCATATAATGAACTACAGTTTACATAACTCATTGATACTGTAAACTGTGATATAAAAAAAACTTGAATAAATTATTGTTAATAACTTGAGTGAAGAGACCTAGATTTAACCAAATCCTAGCAATACTAATGCATTAGTCTGTGCTTGTGTCTATGTCAGGGTCGGGACTGATGGGTTCCTCATTCAGGTTATTAACAATATTCACTTGAAATCCAAGGTTCACATGATTTCATGATAAATATATAACATTCTAACAATAGATATAAAATATTAATCACTTTAAATGTAATAATTTATTACTAATAATACATGTACTGTATATATATAAATGCTCTGGGTGTCCGGGCATTTGGAGCAATGTCATAGAAATAATCAAAATATATATTCATTTCAGTTATCACTTGAAAAATATGAGTAAAGATATTGATAATTCATAAACTGAATAAGTAAAGTAAACAACAGTCATCTTTGTCAATTTATGAAATCGTTATGAAAGTGCTATAAAATGGTTACGGTTCTTTGGAATCACTAACAATGGTACAAGATCCACCTGTTAAAATGTTTAAGAAAATGTATTACGGGTGTTAATCTATACTACCCATTATTTCCATCCAAGATAACTTCACTGTCACCATGATACTTTGTCATTGATTCATATTTGATGACTCAATGATCTTTAAAAAAAACATTGCGAGAAGTGCTAAGACCTGGCATTGAATCAAAGGTCTTGATAAAAATATTTGAATATCAATTACAATCACTTACTTCATAGCACTTGAAGTAATTTACTGTAAATAACTTTAAACACGAAAATCCAATTGAATTCATACCAAATAACTCAATGTTTGATAACAACTGAAATTGAAAAATGTTTTCAAATTATTAAATACTTGAAAACTATTTACTAAACAAACCTTTAATTTTTGATTCAATGATAAATTCAATCGTATTTTTGATCTATTTTTATGCAAAACAAACAATGAATTCAATACTTTATAAGTAGTTTTTGTTTCACAATTGACTGAAGAGATAGCAAATATTTGAAATATAAAGAATCCAGATAATATTATTGAACAATATATGAATATTAATTTATAAATAAAGTTGCTTGTCTTGATGAATGCAAGATAAATCAAAAATAATGAACAAGATCCAAATGACATCCAAAATAAAAACACATATATTGACCAAAACTGTTGATTATATTCATGTATTTCACGAATTATTTCATTCAATAGGCGGTTAATTGTTAAGACATTTGTTGTAAACTTAATGTTAGATATAATTTTGTTTATATTTCTGATTTTGAGTTTTAAATAATAACACATAATATAGAGATAAAATCCATGAAAAAATGCTATATTGAACCCAAAATGTACAAAAACTGAATGTAATATAAAGTTAGGAAAACCAAAGACCAAGAACTCTATGAAAGTATAGTTAAAAATGATTGGAATTGAAAACAAAATTATGTCTAAAATTGTTGTAATGATATTATTGTTGAACTTGATCATTTCCAACAATATTCTAGATCGTTTTAGTAGAGTATTTATCTCCGCTACTTTTGTTAAGCCAATACTTTTAGGTGATATCAAACCTGACATCATATGAAATACATTAAGAAATGTTGGTTTTATACCTCTTTTGTGATTATAAAACCAAATAATAGTGAGACTTATGTTCAATATATTGTATAAAAGGATTCCGATATTCATATGAATATTAATTTCTTTAATAATCCAAAAATATAAATACATTTTTGGATTAGTTATGAAAATACTGATAAAACTTTTGATACTTTGAAGTAATATAACGACAAAAACAACAATAGGTTTGTATAAAAGCTTTCGCTTTGTGTTTGTGTTATAGTTTTCAATACATAAACCAATTTTATACAAATGATTGTCAACGGAATCGATGACCAGATTCTGTGGCAAAACTCTCTTTGGATTAAAAATAGTCATTGTTTTCATAAATTTGTTTTTTGATTAAACAATTGAAAAACTATTTTATTATGTCTTTTAATGTTTTGATAAAATATCTAAAGATATTTTGAGACATATATTAAAACAAATCAATAGTTTTATAATTATTTCTAAATTAAGTACAAAATTATTGCAAATTATTTCATCTGTTTATTACTTTCACGAGATTCACGTCATTTGTAATGAGTTTTATGTTTAATGTAATTAATATTTTCTTTAGTTAACATCAAAACAATTAATTTAAACTGAACTTTCACATTTAAAACAAGTTTATATTATTGACGATTTATTAAGATAAAATTGTAATTGATCAATTTAATAAAGTATCACAAACTTTTATAATAACCAAGCATAATATTTCATGTAGTTTTCACTCTCACCAATATTTTACACTAATCAAAATCCAACAATATAAGAATTTATTCTGTTAAAATATTATCATGATAAAAATATTACTAACAGTTAATAACCCTTTTAATAATTTAAACTAAACTAAACACCTCTAATACGGCAATAAAAAAAAGGGTAAACGTATTATATGTTTGGCAAAACCAACTGTCCTCTAGTAATAGAGTGGCGCCAATAGGAGGGGAACGGCTGTTCAGCAAACCATTCATTTCATTGTTTGCGTTCATTCAATACAAACCAGTCTTTTGACAACTGTTTTCAAAGTAAATATATTTTTAATGTTTTTTTAATATATTTTAAGAAAACATTTGTTTATATTTTTTTTACACTCAAAACAAGTCTTCAATTGATTTAAACACTGATTTGTGTTTTGACACCAAATCTTGACTACAATTAATGTATTCTTCGCTTCATTTCAGAGATAATCACTGTTTCCTGACATCTCTTCAGCTCTTTTGCCGCCATTTTTAGCCATCAATTCATTCAATAATTTAAGGTTTGAAATCATTTTTTCATTTTATTTAAGCATTTATTTTCACATTTATTTCAATTATTTGTTTTGTTTATCAAAATTAATAAATAATTTACAAAAAATTATTTTTTAATTATTAAAAATATATTCCGGAATATCACTGTTTGACAGATACTCCGCTGAAATACCCCTTCAAAAGGGGGTTTATTTGTGATTATTTTGCAGCTTTTCGGCGAAGATTGCATTCATTTCGACGAAATTATTCACAATTTTTATGTATTTCTCAAAATTTCGGTCAATTTTGGCGAAAATATGTCCAAAATGTGACCGAAATTTCAGATATTCTTCAATAAAAGGCATTTTATGCTCAAAAATGTCATAATTAGTGATAATTATAGCTATTATTGAAACTATTTCTTCATTTCTTGAGCTCTAATTCATTGCAATATTTCTTTAACAATAAGTGAAACCCAAACCCAACCCTTAAATCTTCTCTTAGGTAGACAATCGCCCCTTAAATATCCCCCTTCAGCCTAATATCCCCTCAGTTTTACATTATATCCCTTATATTCACTTAAAATTTTAGTCCATTTATTGCTTAGTTTTTTAGTAAACAATAAAATTGATTACAATTTATGTGTTTTTAACTATTATTTTGAAAAAAAGTTTTGCACAAAAACGCCTTAAAATGTCTCACAATATGTAAAATACAATAAAAATTAACAAACATTTTATTGAAAGATATTTTCTTGAATATAATTTTATCATTTTATTACCCAATTATGCCTTGAGTTTCATCCAAACCTCTCATTCATGTGCTGTCTTTCCCATAGATTTTGATTCACAACTGAATATTGAATTCATTTAATAATGTTTTCAATTGTTTGTTAACTAATGTATAAAAAGTTTAGAGATTTTTGTTGAATTGAATACAATATTTGTCTGACATATGAAGTGAACGGAAAATGCTTTTTTAACAGTGCTTTCAATAAACTCCTATTCCCTCTCACTCTCTGATCGCCTATTCTTTGCTGATTAGTATGTATTGCCAGTGCCTACCAGTCCTTCAAAATGAATTGTCTGAAATCCCCGGCTCTTTAAACACTGTTGATATTACGTACACAGCCAGCGATGCCCAACATTTCAACTGTGGCTGTGATGGAGAGCACCCTCACACCAGCCGAGCGCTAAAAAGCACAGCACTGTTAGATAATTGTCACTCATTTTCACTGTTAATAGTATTTTATGTCAGTTATTGAGTGAGAAAAATGTGTTAAATATTAGTCTTATTTGTGAGTTTGTTGTCATTTGTTTTGTAGAGACGAGGTTTTTAAGCACTGGTATGGGGTTTAGGGTTTCCACTGATTAGGTTTCTGGTGCTTATGGTTCACAGAATTCAGAAGACATTCACAGCATTTAATAAATATTTCTTTTTCTCAGCTTTTTTGACATTTTAATGACTTTTTGCGCAAATATTTTATTGAATTTCAGAAGAAATCTGTTTTTATTTGTCTTTTGTTTGAAAATAGAGTTTTTATTTTCAGTTAAAATTTTTGTCTATTTTTTATCAGTTTTTAATTCAATTATTGCATAAAAATGTCAAACATTTGCGCAAATATTTCAAACATTTATTTTCAATATTTCGTGACTGAAAATGCAATTTTAATTTTGCGTTTACTTTTGGCTTCAGTTTTCTTAATGTCAAAACATATTTGTGATGTTTTTTCTTCAAGATTTTTACTGTAAATGCCTTTAAAGGGGGAAATAATTCAATATATTCTGCACTTAATTCTCAATATTATTAGAGGAAAGGTATTCAAAATATTGTTATTAAGAAATACTTGGTTTTTATTTTCAATAATATATTCACTTATTATTTTTATTTAATAATAGTCTCTGACTTTGAGACTAAAAATCTGTCTCTGATTTTACTGAAAGGCACAGACTTTGTGCCCGTATCTGCCGACCCCTCAGAGCACTTCAACTGAGCCCCTGATCCGAGCACTAAATGAATTCAATCCTTTTTTCTTATCTAAATATTTCATTCAATATCACATTCAATGATAAAGTATTGGAATTAATGTATCTGTGCTTAGATTGCAGGCACTGGCAGAAAGGGAAAGCCGGTCTATGTTTGTGTGAGCCTATGATTAGAAATCGATCCGTCATTTTACCCCTTAAAGCCCCTTAAAAAGCTCAGCCAATAATAATATTTATATTTCTCTTATAATCAAAATATTTTGATTGAAAATAGTTTTCTTCAGCAAAAAAATTCTCAACACTTTTAGTGATAATTATTTTCAAATTAAAGACTATTTTTTCGACGAAAAAGTTATTTTGAATTTTCAAAAATCAAAATCAAATCTATTTTTAATGAATTTGTTCTCAAGTTTTCATAAATAATTCAAATGTTTTCTCAGAGAGTGAGAGAAAGAAAAAAAAGTTTTATTACATTAAAGGAAAAGAAATTTTTGCGAAAATTTGATTTGATTTTCAATAAAAATACAAATATTTTTGTTTCAATTTATAGATTGAATAAAAAGTTTGTCTTAAATGTTGTCATAAGAAGAGACACTAAAGTAGTGAACGAATAATACCTTCATTTTTGTGTGAGTTTTCCGTTTCAATGAAAATTACATTTAGTTTGTTGTGTTTGCAATCATTTTAATCACAAGTGAATTGATTTTATGCTTAAATCACAGAATATTCTGTTCACAAACGGACCGATTGTATGACAACTAAAATCAAATTCAGTATTGTTTGAGCACTGGTTCTGAAGTACTGTTTAATCGATTGTAAAGACAAATATGAGTGAAGAGGCGGACAAAAAGACTGAGACCTATCAGTTGGATGAGGTATGCAATACACCTGTCCTTTAATTTATACGTTTGTGCTCTGCATGTGCTCTATATTAGGCATAAAATATTGATTTTTAACATTTGTTTTAAACTCTGAATAGTTGTCTAAAAAGGAAGAGGAGGCCAATGAAGACACACCACTGAAGCCCAAGGATAACGATGTAGAGGCCGGACAGACAGACATATCTGAGACCAAAGAGAATGAGAAGGCAGTGATGGCGTCGGCGGATGAGAAGTCGGCTGAAGACAAGCAGTCGATGACATTATTAGACCAAAAGAAGGTTAAACTCATTCTTGCGATCGTCGGAGCAGTTCTGTTGGTTCTTCTGCTCCTCATTGTGGCAATCCTTGTCATCATCTATAGAGATGGGGTCAGTAGTAATCAAATTCTCATTCTTTGGGACATTACAGGCCATTAAGTGTCAAACGCGAGGGTTGTTGTACTCAAAGACTGTTGTGTTTGAGTTAATGGATTACTTATCGCCGACTCCTATTGGGTTTATACACTTATACCTGAATCTAACCGAGTGTTTGATGCAATCAAATCTCATTAGTGATGATAAGCCCGGCCTCTAATGGCTCTTAGTTTTCATTTACGTCTCAATATTTGGACTTTTATTGACATTTAATGAGATTTTCATTGTTTATAGAAATAGATATTTTGTTAATAAGGGTGTTATTCAGTGCTTAAATATAATTGCTGTAGTCCTAGAGTTCCGTACTTTTTGGATGAGGCCTAAGATTATTCAATTATTGTTTGCATTGGATTTAATATAAATTGTTTTTTCTTATGAGTTTTGGCGCAAATTTAATGTCATTTTATGAATTAGTTTTTATATCACATGTCTAGACATGAATTAATGGATTGAAAGTAAGGGGTATTTTCTATTCAGGGTATAAAACATTCATTTCAATCAAATTAATTGATGCTTTGTTTTTATTTTGTGTGATATTTGTTCAGTTTTATTAAACAATGTCATTATTTCTAATACCTGTGCTCTCGTGATTGAGTTCACTGGCCTCAAGAATTGGATCTGGGAAATAAGTGATAGGGGGGCATAAAACAGGAACAGGGTTATAAAACTGGGAAATGCAATCACACTTAGAGGCTGTAAAACACTAAACATAGGAATAGATATAAATATTAATGTATTTTATATTTTATATCAATTTTTACTTCATTTTGACATTTTATGCATCAATTTCTGAGCAAATGATTGCAAAGCATATCATTGACGCATAATATTCAGGGTATTTCTGTCACAGGATTTTATAAATAAATTGTTTAAATAAATGTCGTTTTCATGCGATTGAGAGTTATCTCCACTTACTTGAGACGGAAGTCATTGTTTGTGAAACACATTAGCCTTTGGTTTACAGAATATTCTTTGAGTTCTTTGTTTTTAAGGTTAAAAACCATTTGTTTTATATTTTAAACAATTTTATGAATCGTTTTAACATTTGTTTCAAAAATTTATACTTATTTTCAAATTTGAAGTTTTGTTTTGACTTAAAATCACATAAACTTTATCCCATTTTTATCTGCCTTTCAGTGGGAAGAGGACAAGACATACCGTTATCTACGTCTTGTGCCCAAACCAAATGGCCCGCAAAATCTCTTGCAGTTCAGACACGGGTTACTGCCTTATGAGGGCCAGGTATGGCCTGATTTAGTCAAAGAAATCGACGAATTCTTACTCAACTATCGGCCGGATGTGAAATACACACGTAATGTCACCGACTGCTACCCGGGTGGTCAACGAGCAAAGGGCACCTCCTGTTTCTTCGACATCAACACAATCTCGCCCTTATGTCTGAAAGACGATTACGGGTACCCAAAGGGAATGCCATGTCTTTACCTCCAGTTTAATAACATAAGCGATTGGGAACCGGAAGAATATACCGACGAAGACTTTGAGGCAAACCCTGATTTACCAATTGGTTTGCGGTCTATTAGAACCAAATTTGCATACATTGAGTGCAAAGGTATTTATATTTGCATTTTTACCCCTTATTTGTGTTAACTGTTGTCATCTTTCAAACCCTTATTGATTTTGGAATTAATTTTTCAGTCAAATAGGGGCGAAATTTAGATATTTATTTAGTTTAAGGGGTATTTTATGCACAATTTTTTTTGTATTGTTTTGAAAATATGCTTAAAATGTAATTCTTATGGAATTTGTGAATAGATATCACAAAAACATAGTATTTATGATGAATTCATGCAAACATTTGAAGGCATTTAAAATGAAAAATATTTTTCAAAAAGTTATTGAATTGAAAATAATTTTAGCTTTAATTCAACGAAACCTATAATTGAATGAAAAAAAAATGAAAAACGGTTTTTGAAAACAATTCATAGATTTGTTTAAAAAAGTTGTTTTTATTTCCTAAGAATTTACTGATTGTTTGCACACAAAAACATTACAACAAAAACTGTACATTAAAACCTCCTTCCGATCAATAAATACTTGTGCTGTCTCTTGTCTCGAGCACTTTATGATACGATCTGTTGCTAAGCACTGGCAGAAGTTATATAATGAGCGGATATACTATAATCTCTGATAACTAAACAGAAATCTAATTAAAATGTGAAACAAATTTCGTTTAAATTGTTTGACAATTGGTTTTAACTTTCATTGAACTGTCAATTAAGGGGTATTTTATTGTCTCCTTTCTCACAGGAAATACGATTGTAGACCAGGAAAACATGGGTCCCATTGAGTACATGCCAACCCAAGGCTTTGCCGGTCACTTCTTCCCATACGACGGGCACAGGGATTATATGCCGCCATTTGTGGCCATCCGTTTCCGAGCGGCGGTCACCTCAATGGCCATTGGGATTACATGTAGACTCTATTCAAAGAATTTAAACCAAACCGACGACACCACAGAACCGGTGGCTTCATTACCCTTCAACCTATTCATTGAATAACCCGTTGCCCTCAAAGCACCGGTAGTTTTGATATGTGTATCGCTTTTAAAAGACTAGTCATTCATATGTGAATTGATTTTCAAAATCATTATTTAGTTATTATTTTTCGACTGTTTTTATGATTTGATAGAAAAATGTCGGAAAAAGTTCTCATAAAAAGACAATTTCATCGAAACTATTGAAACACAACACACAATGTCTTCACCTGTTTGTCAAACAAACCCCTGAAGTCTGTCATCAAACTCATGGAAACATTTGATCCGAAGAGAGAGAGGAAAGAGAGATAACATTTTTATCGGAGCATTCATTACAAGAAATAAAAAGTCATAACTATTCTGTGATTTTTCTCACATTTTCATTGAAAGACAACACCTCTTGAAGTGTGAACTGGGCTTTGAATCTAACGATCCATTTGTATTGGTAAATGTCATTGCTTTTTATGCTAACAGTGCTTTTGATGCCATTTCTTTTGCTAATCAATTATTTAATTGCAGTTTAATTTCAAAACACAAAATATTATTATAAATAATGTCTCAAAAAACAAATTAATTATTGAATTGTTTGACGAAAAGTACAAAAAATAATAACAAATGTTATAATTGTTCGCAAACTCTATGTTCAGTGAAATCATTGACCGATTCATTAGGTTTTCGGACACTTCTGTGAATATCTCTAATCGTATTGTAATTAAATACTCGTCTCTCAAACACGTCTAACACTTCACCCCCACGTGAAGGTTAGGGAGGATTGGAATCTCAATTAAGATATTTGTAAATTAGTTCACAATTATATTAACCATTGATTTGTGTGTTTCGTATTATTCATAGGAAAAGTCACAAAACATTTGCTATTTTTTAATCCTTTTATCAAAACGTTTTCGAAAACATTAATACTCTTTACATATGAGACAAGAATTTGAGGCAAAAAACTCCCAATTCTTGTGACAATTGAATCCAAAATTAAAGTAAAACTCTTAGTAATTAAGACTCAACTGAATCCTAGTGTGCTCTCCATTTGTCTCACTCTGACGCTACTCATCCATCAATCTCTTATCTAATCTCTAATCTTTAGACTAAAATTAATTTTCAAACAATTAATCACACGTTTTATAGAAAATTGTTTTCAACTAAAAATAAAAAACAGATTTTTTCTGCTATTTATCTCTCAATCGATTAATAGATGAATACTCTTTGACTATATGCTTAATCTGCTGTTAATCTCTTAAGAGGATTAACAGCAATCATAATGAAAATTAAAGTGAAAACAGTCTGTCTTTTCTCACGAATCAAACTCAAAGTGTTTCCCAACTCTTATAATAAGAAATCAATATTTAATATAAGAAAAAAAGTTATAGTTTTTGAAAGGATTTAAACATTAATTGAATATTCAATTGAAATTAAGTGAAGAAAAGAGTCATTCGTTTTGTGATAACAAAACACATAATTGTTTTTCAAACCCCTATTTAAATCATATTTTTATTTGATTTTTGAGTTTTTTTTTAATAATAATATTTGGTTTTCTCTGAAATCAGAGTTTAATTACAACTGATTTTGTTTAAACCAAATATATTACACAATTCTATGCCAGTGCTCAGAATATACCATAAATACCTTTCCATTCATTCCAGTGCTAAGAATATTTTAGCGACAAATAGATATTTGAATGTAAAATATAGTTAAATATTGATATATTATCATCTCATCAACTAAATTGACATTAACCCTGATAAATCACTTTTGAGTAATTAATTTGACAGTTCTAAAGGGGAGTTGTAATTAATTATCTCTCCATTTGATTCTGCATACATTTAATCCAGATTTATACCCCTTTTATAATAGTATTTATGTAATTAATACTCATTGATATCTCTTCATAATATTTTAAAGTTTAACCTTGATGTAAACGATTTACTCCATTATCACAATTTACTCAAACAAAACGAAATGATAATTAAATCTCGAAATAAATTCGATATCGAATTAATGTCGAATTAATTACATTACCAGTCGATACTGAGAATACTCATTCAAATGTATAATAAATTGAAATGACATTGTTGTGAAAAACCGGTAAAATAGCTTTAAGTGTTTACTCAAATCGCTTAATTAATAAATGTTCATGGCTAATTCAATTCTCTTCTACTTTATTATCAACTACTTATCCCCTGAAAGGCCAAAAATTGTATATAAAATAAAGTGTTTCGATATTAATCTACTTATTATTAAAATACTGATCGCTTTTTAATGACATCTTGATTAACAGTATTAATTGAAGAAATGTTAAATATCTCTAATCAATAGAGTGTACACGAATTAAGTGGCAAAACAGTTCAATGTATTATTACTTATTGCACTGATTTTCAACCCCTTTATCGCTATTTTGATTGAAAGCATAATTAAGTGAAACTAAAATAATTGATTTAAAACTTCAAAAACACATCTAATTTTGAGTTTGAATTTGATTTTAACACTCAATGGTCTCGCCTTTAACTTATTTAAAACACTGAATAAGAAAAACACAAATTAATTATTATTTCAAACAATCATTGATTAGATATCTTATGATTAACGCATGAAAACAAAAACACAATTCAATCATTAATTTTCGCGTATTTTCTAAGCTTTGGTATAAGTTTTTAATTGTAAATAAAGGTTTTAATAAATATATTTGGATATTTCAAAAAAACTATACAGTACATTTTGACACCAAGTGTTGCAAAATACAAATACAATTATTATTACAACTATTGATAAAACTATTGATTAAATTTGTATTTCATTATAATTGCGCTTAAAATTCAATTATAAGACCAAATGTTTTCCTGTATTTCATGTCTGTATTAATGATTATTATTATTAATTAAAAACAATTTTAGACAAAAGAATTTTATTTATTATTATCATCTAGTTCAATTCACATTCTTAATGACCAATGACAACTTTGATTAGTGTTATTTTAACGAGATATTTTCTGAAAACAAGTGAGCGTGCTCTCATTCTTGCATTTAATTTGTTTGACACAGGACCATTGTGGGGTAAAAGTCCAAAATTCACACTTGTTTAATTCATTCTTGCATAAACGTGTCCAGGTGAAACCCATACATCTCGAGAATGAAAATTTTTTATTGATACTGTTCAATCTGTTTGCCCAATCATTGTTACTGGACTTGATTTGCAACACCTCTTTATAAAATGAAAAATCGGTTATTATTTTGTTAATTAAATTTTCACACTTACGGTCTTCTTCTTCTTCTGTAGAAGTTGGTTCTGGGTCATCAAATTCACCATGATTCAATTCAGCTGTCAATAGTAGACAAAGGAATGCGGTTATATAAATGGCTAGGTGACATTGAAGATAATGTTATATCAATTTAATTAAATTAATTTTACCTTTCATTGAAAAATCATTAAAGCATTAAAACAAACAAAAATATGAAAAACAGATGTCTTTTGAAACAAAAATGAAATGAAATTCAAATTAAAAGAAATATTTTTAATATTTTATTAATAATTGAATAAAACTTTGATTTTTATATATAATTACAAAATTATTATAAAATTTTGTATAAATGAACAAAAAATGAGATTTTATTTCATAATTGAATTATTTTTGAATAATTATGACATTTCAGTAAAACCTAAACCGCTTTAATGACCTGACTGTCCCCAAGACTGTCCCCATGATTGACCATATGAACCACTATAACCACCATTACCACCAAGACTACCCCAGTTTCCACCATAGCCTCCCATATCACCCCAATTTCCACCACCATTTCCTCCGTTGCCACCTCCAAGACCACCGTTCCTTCCGTTACCTCTGGCGACAATGGTTCTCACATTCTCCTGCACGGGTCGGATCTCCTGTACTAT